>CAEFZX010025191.1:0-26562 GCA_903066825.1 Alfaro cultratus
ATATTGTGTGTAAATATAAATATGGGAGCTATGTGCACAGATTATACAGATTATACAGAATATACAAGAGTGTTAGGAAATGGATTATATATGTATTAGTGAGTTTATAATACAAGATAGATAATGGCAGATATTATTTACCGATGGTGTGTGGACCGGTTCAGGAATGGAATCAGGTTGGGGCAAAACGGTGATAATCTGGGTAATCTGGACAATGAAGTAGCTACGTTAACTTCAGTTGTTAAAAAAAACGATATATATACTGAATATGACAAAAGTGCCTTAAAATTGGGCCTCTGTCCCTCTGCAGGGACAGAGGCCCAATTTACTGCTCTTTCTGAAATTCCGCTTTCAGGGAGTCATCACAACATGGCTCCTCTATTAACCCTTTAACAACGTCTTTACCAGCTTTGCCCTGAGAAGTATCTACTATAATGAGCTCAGCAGATGCACAGTTCCACCAGGTGTCTGCTAATTGCTGCTGGCTAGTCTGAAGGAGTGGGGAAGTTGTGGAGAAGAGCAGCTCTGTAAGTGGCACTCGGTTTTGCGCAGCTGAATGTTTGCCGTTGAGATTAAAGGATTTCTCAAACATGCATGAAAATCAAGGCAACACTCCAGGTCTGTTTTTGGTGAGGGGATGACATGGTAACATGATGTAAAGCTAAAAAAAGTCGACCTTATGTAACACTAACCCTTTAAATAGACAAGGATGCTAACAAAAATATTAGCGTTTACAGAGAGGGACAGAATTCTAACTTAATTTGTGTTAGTTTATGTGCAAGTTAGCTGCAGTACAGATACCTTTCACAGGAAGTCAGAAAAAGTTGCTTTAAACAAAAAAGTTGCTTTGGTTTACCAGACATTGGAAAGACCTGCAACATCATGTTTTTAGTGTATTATAACCAACCTTTGTTTATACAGCACAGAATACTCCAAAGCTATAAATCCCAGAATGCACTGGGACAGCCACTACTAATGAAGTGCATCAGTCCTTCTGGTTCACTAGTCTCTTGTATATATTTGAAGTCAAACTTGAAGCATGTACTGAACAGGACTAATCTGGCTGAAAGAAAAAGGTCAGAGTCTCAGTGTCTTTTGCTGCTTGTTTAATTCCAACAGACATTTGCAGACCTTTCAGCAGGGAAAAATGAAGCTTGAACTTTTTAGTTAATCCCTTCGATGCTGACTTAGAAAGATCTGATCAAACTTTAAAGTGGTGACACACTGAAGGCGATGCATGACTGTGTGTTAGCTGCTCAGTATCACTGAATGCACCAGCTCCACTCGCCGTGTTTAACAGAGCATGTACGTGTGAGCAACTCTTATGTGTGAGGAAAATTATCAAAAAAGCCCACAGGAGTCGTCTCGCTGATGCGCGAACTCATTCAGTCGTGAGAATTTACACAATCAGACACTGATATCAAACACGTATGAACTTATAGGAGAGATGGCGGCTACATCAGACTTTTGTTGTTTTATATCAGAGTCTCAATGTTTTCTGTTGATCTATTCTCCTGTAATTTAGACTTAGTCGTCTAAAAAGTCGTCTTCCGGCAGGTCTGCATGTCATGCCCCGACTCGCTCTGTCCTGCTCCTATTGTACTTATTGCACCATGAGTGGAAGAGTGAGTCACTGTGGCGTCTGGCCTGCCATCAGTCCAACATGAGAGGGGGGAAAAGCTGCCCAAAAGACATTTGTTATTATTTTCCAGTATGTGATTCCAATCATGTTGAAGAACAAGTGGTCACCGACTGAAACATTAAAAGCAATGATTCCTGAAGCTGTTGGCAAGCTATGGCTGGAAAGCAGAATAAACAAAAGATGCAGCTGGTCTGGGTTTGTTTCCCATCAACAATTCTCTCCCTCTGCTTTTTTAAACTCCTTTGTGGATTTGTTGTGATGTGCACTGAAATGTAACTGCTGTGAAACAACTGGAAAGTAAATGTGTCCAGATCATCGTTTGAAAAGTACTGCCTGTGATATTGTAATTTTTAAAATGTATTTCAACAGCTCGCATTGACACAGTGTTGATTTATAAAACCATAATCAAAAACACAAAGATCCAGGAGCAAGTTATTTGTCATAAATCTGTTTTTATTATCTGAGGATATCAAAAGGATGGTGCACAATCTCTGCTGCGCTCTCTGATCTAGTACTTTAATTCTCAACTAAACTTAGACTAACAACTTTGGAATTGCTTTAGAAAAGAAAAAAACCACAAAAGAATCCTGTTTATTATAATGTATTTCTGTGCTTTGAGGGGGGGAAGAAGAGAACCCTTGACTGAACCAACCTACCCTCTTGTACAAATACCAAGGTTTGCTGTAATTCATTAAGTTGTGTCTAATGGGCCGACAACGCTCTGTTTGCCTCTGCTCTGCTGCAGCTTTTTAAACAAACTTTTTTATTTTGGTTTATTTTAAATTTTAAATCATTTATTACAAGCAGCATTGTTTTGCTACAGATGGATGGTGGCTCCTCCTTCAGACCACAAACATGACTGTTTGGTTAATTGGTCTCTAAATTCATCTTAGATATGACTGTGCATTGTTTGTTTCATCAATGAAATTAAGACTGTAAAATACATATTTGGTACATACATACTATGTATGCAGGATTTTGGGGAAATTGTAGTCAGAATTGGATTCAACATATTGGAATAACACACAACTTTATGAAATGTGTGATGCTGTGAGAGCTCTGGTGGAGCCAAACAAACCATCATCCTCCTACTACTTCTTGGTTTTTGCTAGTAGTGACACTCGGGATGTTGATCACATGCCTCCTGTGATGCAAAAAAAAAAAAAAAAAAAAAGTGTTAACATTGAAGCTTTGCAAAATACATCTGTTTTGATATTGTTGAAAAACCAACTCATGCTAGTGCAAAAAGTTTTTGTCAAAAAACCTGAGTCTTTTCAAAATTGTAACTAATGTTCTAAAACTCTATTTCTCTGTAATCGTCTGTATTTTTTGTGCTTATTCTCAACAAAAACAGGATACTGGGCTTTTGACAAACAAAACAAAACAAAAAAACCAACTCTTTCTCTGTTTGGCTGAGTTTACTATCCTGATAAATCTTTGTTCCTGTCCGTTTTTGTTCCAGCCCTGAGGCCACACTTTGGACACCCCTGGTTTAGATCAAAGCGTATTCATGTGGTAGAATGGTCCAGACAAAGTCCAGACTTACTTATTTATTCATTTCGGTCATGATAGCGATATAAAATATCAGACACAAACAAGGAATGCAAAAGATATTTTTGTACCACAATAATCTTAACATGCTCCAAAGGCAGTAGGAAGAAGTAAAAAGCTTATAACCTCATTTCATGTTTTAATCCATCCACTCATCTTCTAACACCCTTGTCCCTAGTGGGGTCAGGAGGTTCTGGTGTCTATCTCCAGCGAACGTTTCGGGCGAGAGGCGAGGTCACCCTGGACAGGTCGCCAGTCTGTCACAGGGCCCATGTTTTAATATTTTTATTAAATAAAAAAAGGGAAAATCTTGACATAGGTTAATTAATTTTTCATTTTATCTTTTTTTTTGTTTTTTGTTTTGCTGTAGACTCAGCAAACACACATATGTCTAGATGTATCTGTCCGTCCATCCATCCATCCGTCCGTCCGTCCATCCATCCATCCGTCCATCCATCCATCCATCCATCCATCCATCCATACCCACACACACACTCATATGCATTAGCCTCAGTTTACATATACACATTAGTGCTAACTCTCACCCATATTTCTGTATCTTGTGAAAATGACCTCCTTATATTTTCTTTTAAATTGTATTACATTTGGACTTTGTTTTAACGCTTCATTTAAGTTGTTCCATAATTTCACACCATGAACTGAAATACATAAGCTCTTTCTTGTGCTTGTACTACGAATCTTTAAGTGTGAGTAAACCCTTTGACTTAAATCCAAATGAGAATCTGTGACAAGACTAAAAACATTGTTGATGTTCTCAATCCAGTCCTACATAGTTTATCTGTCTTGCAAAGAATTATCAAATATTACAATCTGTAGACAGGCAAAGCTGGTGGCTATCAGTTTTTTTTGTTTTTGCCAACCCCCCTGAAAACTACAGCTTTTGTATTGCACCTCACATCTGTGCACTTCTTTGTGTCGTCCAATCATATAAAATCCCAATAAAATGAATGTAAAACTTAAGCAAGTTTTACATTCAGCGTAGGATTGGGCTATTTTCAGCCACAGAATAACTGACTGTATGTTTATCTGGTGTTACAGTGTGACGTGTGGTCATGATGCCAACTGTGTTTGAGTTTAATGATCACAAAGCAGTTAGTTCCTCGGTTGCATTACTTGTTACCAGGAAGAGTTCACTGTTAGTCCAGCCTTTAATGGGATCTGCTGTCAGTAACGTAAGCGTTATGCGGTGCTCAACATATCCCCTAACATGCGGAAAAGGATGTTAGATGATACTAGAAGTCTAAGATCACATTAGTGTGATGCCAAGATGCAACACAGGAGAGAGGACTTTGCCCTCTGAGGTGAGCTAAATTTAAGTGAGAGTAGACAGATACTGCAAAATGAATTGGAGCCATCTGTCTCCTTTCCTGCCAACCCATGACTCTTTCCTTTTCATCTTTATCCCCCCCTTCCTCCCCTGTCTACTCTCCTCTTTCTTTCCAGTCCTCTCTCTGTCACATTCAGCTCATCTCATGTCATCAATACGGCAAACTGAGCATCCCTCTTTGTCTCTGACTGGAGAGAAAAGAGCCTTCAAAGCAAGTCAATGCTCAGGGGTCATTTATTCAAGAATTTTTATGCCTCTTTACCCACCTTTCCTGTGTCTCTTCTTAATCAATTTCCAGGTGTCCCATGTGCTAAATGTGGCCTATGGAGTCACCAACCTGTTTCCAGATCAGGTGGTCTATAAGACGCTTCAGATCCTGGACCTTCCAGAGACTGACCTCTTGTCGCATCTGGAGGAATGCAGCTCCTTTATAGACCAGGCCAAAGAGCAGGTACACTTAAAAAATACACAACATCTCGATCTACTGCCACACAAAGGTGACAGACATTGAGTAATACTTGAGGCTCCCACATACTTGGTGCGTTCTTTAAGCCATTCAGATTCTGCATGCAATGTTGGCAGATGGTTGAAATTTCATAGTCGAGAGTAGTGATTGCCAAGGCTGGTAAAACCTCCCTTTATCATGCTTTGCGTCGTACAGAGAGTCTGGACTCTTGGCTGTTGAGAAATGATTGCTTACTGTAGGCATGGACTCTGGTGAAGTTTCCATTCGCTAACTTTTTTCCCGTGACATATGTAATGCGCCAGTTCGACACTCACCTCAAATTGCCAGCACTGTAAACAGCTGTCCTCCACTGCGAAAAGACAAGAGCCAAACCAAACAATGTGGCTGTCAGTATTTGGAAACATAGCCAACTCAGACTGAGAAACTTCGTTCACTTCCTATGCTGCCATTGCTGAAACAACAGACAGACTACAATTCTAAAACAATTTTCGCCGATTGAGCCGGTAGAAATTCTACCAGAACAATCCAAGTAAACAGGACAAAGGCAAGGCTGAGCTGTGAATCGAGATTTTAATCAAGCGGAATTGCACAAGATAGCACTGGCCAGGCTAGCAATTGCCTACAATTATTGCAACAAATTACTTTATTTTCCACAATCTGAATAGATGTTAGCAAGTTTGATGGGCTACATTTCTTCTCCGCCAGGGCAGCCACAGCACACCAGCGGTGTGGGACCCAGTGGCAGTCACACTGCGTGTTCTTGTGACTGGTTGTGCCAACTCTCTTATCAACTCAGTGTTGCATACAAAACACTTTGATGTGAAGACCGTTTTCTGCTGAGCAGCTTACTGTGCAACACTGAGTACATGTACAGAAAAATGTTCCTTTGTGCAGGTGTGTCCAACAGATGTCTGCTTTGAGTCTGTGTTCAGCATGCCACACACTTTTTCCTTATCAGATGTTCAACAATCGAATGTTACAGCAGGGCCAAACCATGAAGGACAAGACGACAGGAAGTGGTAGGAGGATGATGACATGGTGGGACTTCTAGTAACTTAACCAACGTGTTCACATGTGATTTTAATTATGTATTTTTTTTACTTAATTTAAACACAGCAATTGCGAGATTTGATTTTTTTGACATTAGGGGAATACCAAGTTTTGCGCACATTTGTAATGGGAACACAGATATTGTATATACCACGAATATCATCTGTTAATTCAACACTTGGCAGTGGACATATTTCTTCTTATGGTGCAAAGTGTATCAACAGCTTGGAGAATCCTAATATATCTCAGAAAAGAAGCACTCACAAACACACTCATCTGTGTTTCAGAAAGAAAAGCAACTGTATGAAATCAATTCAAACAGATCTGCATCCGCTTTCTCTCAGGAGATTGTCGCAACCTGAAAACGCCTTCTTTCATATCTGTCGGCCAATTTAACACACACAGCTGTTCTGCATTCACACACTTATCTGCAACTCAGCACAAAGGAGAGCAGCAAGGCGGTCCGATTAATAAAAGACTCCGACTTTTACTGCACCATTCGGCCTTTTAGTTATATCATATTAATGTTTGTGTTTCCTGGAACAGACTTGCGGTTTGACTGTCTGCGTGTGTGTGTGTGTGTGTGTGTGTGTGCGTGTGTGTGTGTGTGCGTGGGTGCGTGTGTGTCAGGAGATTGACCGTAAGCAGAACATAATGTGATGTGAGCTTTGATATGAAAACACTCAACTGGAGCACAATGAAATAACAGGAAAACAAGAAACTCTGACAAAACCAAATTAAGTCTGTGTGTTTGCTGTGATGGATTATGTTGTTGAGGCAATTTTCCATCTGCAGAAACTTTTATTTATTTCTAAAGAAGCAAATCCAGGCTTTACATGCAGCCGGATTGACTCCAGACGCTTTTACAGACGCCAGGAGAAACCAGATGAGACTTTTTGATGGGTAAAAAAACTTAAAAAGACTAAAACAATGCTGGGGTGTTTTTCTCACTGTGACGCTTCATTAGATTAAATCATATTTTAGCCAGAGGAGTTGATTGATTGGTTTATTTTTTTAAAAGGAAAAACACAGGCAGCAGTGATAGCACATCAATCCCAGAGAGGCAGTTTAAATCTCCCGTCCCTCAATGGGTATTGATTGACACGAAATCAAAAGTGTGCTTGGAGTTTCAGTTCTGCTCCATTTCCGTCTGGAAAATAACCCGACTTTATTGGCCGAACAAAAGAGACAAACGTGTTGATGTGGGGAGTTTCAGAGGTGAGGGCTGGTGCACGTTGTCTGACGACGTGCCACGATTTTCTAAAATCTGTTCCCTTTTCAGACACTCTAGCAGAAAAATAATTAGATCAACATTAATATTAATCATTTTGCAATTGTTGACTTTGACACAGGGCTTTGTTCCGTCTCTACTTGTTTCATAGCCTCTCTCCTTTTTTTTTTTTGGAAAACCAGAAATAACAGGTTTCCAGAGGAACAAAGAGAAGCCAAATGACGCTTCCAGCTGTGATTCCTCCAAATGTGTCGCCACAGGAAACACGACAAGCATTTATTAGAACGAGATAATTGTTTTTAAATGACACGAAATGTATTCACTCGCTTAACATTTATTGTATCTGGCTAGGTGAGATAGCAGGCTTTGGTTTTCTGACATAGCCTCAGTAAACAGAAGTTTTTTGTTTTTGTCTCTTTTTTTAATAAATCATGACTGGTAAATATGTTTGTCTCTCATGCTGAATTTCTGGTTCACACTGTCTAATTATCTTTTTATTTGCAATGCAAAACAATGTCAGGGACAAACAATTTCACCAAATGCATTTTTTCTAAACCTAAAATGCTAAAGATAACATTGTTAGCTTAAAAACAATGAACATTTGAAGGTAAAGATTCTCTTTAAACAACTCATTGTTAAAACTTTATTACATATCTTATATTGAGGCTGAAACACTTCACAGGAAACTGGATTATTATGGGAATAATAAAGAATTTTTCTTATTTTCTTTCCGATTTAACATCTTGACCAAAGGAAAAAAAGTTGAAATAAATGTTGCCATTTTTCCTAAATCAATAAATTAAGTTTATTTGTATAGCACATTTCAGCAAAAAGGCAGTTCAAAATGCTTTACATTTTAAAAATACAAAAATAAAAAGTCATATAAACATTATACACACATCAGCAATTGAGAAAAAAAACAAAACGTTTTGTCAAAGGCCATCATCAAAATCATCAATACACATTAACTATGTTGGTCAATGTTCCAGTTCCGTTTCTCTTACGTTCGTACATCTGACACACAACCAACAGGCGCACACAGCGCCAACAATCTGGGGTTCATTTCTGCTTCTAAAACCATCTGATGGGGCGTTAGAAAACACTGTTGTTGTGTTCAAGTTGTACTAAAATATCAATTCTATAGAGAACATCTAGTGCTGGGAATTCTGAGCATTAGTTTAATTCTGAGCATTAGTTTAATTCTGAGCATTAGTTTAATTCTGAGTATTAGTTTAATTCTGAGCATTAGTTTAATTCTGAGCATTAGTTTAATTCTGAGCATTAGTTTAATTCTGAGCATTAGTTTAATATGGTGAAAAATTGGTTTTAAAATGTGTTTAGGTTATACGTCTTTGCCGCTACTGGTTTCCTGCATGCTGCATATCATATTAGTCACCTCAGCCACTGTATGTATTTTGCATAATTCTTCTATGTTTATTTATTTATTTATTTAAGGAAAGGCCAGGCAACTAATCTAACCTTAGCCTGTATTAGGTGACTTAGATCACCTTATAGAATTGTTTTAAATAAATGTTCTATTAGGTTATGCTGCCTTTTTCCTCTTGTCAGTCACATAATTTAAACAGATTCTCTGGACCTATTTAATAGAAAAATTTGCTTCTGTATCGAAAATTGTTTCTGAATCAAAAATTCTTTCAGAATTGAATTGTGACCCTAAAAATTGGAATTGAATTGAATAAATTGACATAGAAAAATTCCCATCTCTATTGGTAAACACTGCTACATAACAGCAGCATTACCAATAACCAACGTTTATCACATGTACTTTACTGCTATATTTGGGAATCATTGGGTCCTCCTCTGATCCATTAGTTTTTTATGAGTTATTTTCTTAATCCATATTCAGGGTTTCCCCCAGAACACTTGCTAAGCCCGGTGGTCGGGGCAGTGAGGCGCTCCACCGTGGTTTTGTATTAAAAGATGTTAAGTAAACAGGAAATGTAAAAATATTACTGGGTAATAACTACATGTGGTGGGAAAACATCGGCAGTGAAATGATATTTAAACCCACAACTAGTCTTAAAAACAACAAATCAAAAAATACAATTAAAACGAATACCAATTATTTGCACTTCTGTTTAATCCTAATTAAGTCAGCAGCTCCATCGGGTCCCCAGGGCTTCAGGGGCCCCATAAATGCTAATATTTTAACACAGACCACAGATGTATAAATATAACATTTGTTTATTGACATTATCAATGCTGCTGAATTTGATTTAATGGTTTCAGTATACATAAAT
Source organism: Alfaro cultratus (assembly GCA_903066825.1). Classification (NCBI taxonomy): domain Eukaryota; kingdom Metazoa; phylum Chordata; class Actinopteri; order Cyprinodontiformes; family Poeciliidae; genus Alfaro; species Alfaro cultratus. The sequence goes on from CAEFZX010025191.1 coordinate 9,550, forward strand.
TAAAAGATTTTAAATTGTTTAACATTTAAATGCAAGATTTTAAGGAGCTGGCAAGTTTACTTTGTTAAAATTCAGAGAACAATCTTCATAGTTTGATTGTTTTGTTTCCATAGCAACAATCTGATGCTATGAGTTTAATCTTTGAGTTTGAGCTCTGTTTGTTCACAAATACAAATTAGTAAACTGCAATTATAATTTATTGCTTTTTAGGTTTGCCAATTAAACTATTCCCTTCTCCCAGATTAAATCTAACACAGAAGCTCTTAGAGGTGCTGATGTTTTTAGTAAAAAAAAGGGGCCCCAAAGTCAAATTCTGCTCACGACCTCATACAGCCTTTGACCGGCCCTGCATGATGAATTCAATCCGCTGCATTGCGCAGAGATGCACAACAAATGGGAGATTTAATTTAATCCTGCTAATGTGGCTGGGGGTCTAGTAAAGCATGGCGGCTGCCAGGCTTATAATCCACTGGGGGAAACCCTGATATTATTTCAGTGAGGTAAGAGTAAGACCAGCTTACTTCATTTTGTGATCAAATATCTGAGTAAATGTCTTAACACTTAAAAAACATTATGCTAAAACACTAAAGTCTGATGAGAGTTGATTTATGCTAACTGATTGAGCATTATATATGTTTTCCTCTTGTTCATGTGCTTTTCCTGTAGGGTGGAGTGGCGATGGTCCACTGCAACGCAGGTGTGTCACGCTCCTCCTCCATTGTGATTGGCTACCTGATGTTAAGAGAGGGGCTTTCATTTGATGATGCGTACAACCAGGTGAAGCTGGCTAGACCTTCAGTTCGGCCAAACCCCGGCTTCTATCAGCAGTTACAGAACTACAAGCCTTAAAGGACGACAAGACATCTCCATCTGTTAAAATAAGTCACGTCTTCTAAGGAGAGGGATTTAATGCTGTTAACAATACAAACTCTATGGTACTGCAATGTTTTCTCCATAAGCTTTGAACTGAAGCTGAACCATGAAAAGCTATTTACTGTATGTCTTGCTAATCTAACCGTTTTGTACGTCTAAATCATTTGTGAAATAAACATTGCAACTTGCTTCTGCTATTTTAGTGAGATTGTGGGTTTTCTGTACATGTTTGGTTCATTTTAGTCCTCATGTGTTCGTGTCACGCCCAAACATTTGGAGGTAAAAAAAAAAGCAAGCTTATAAATGATAGCCTTAAAATCTTTATTTCCAATAAATGGAAGGACATAAGAACAGGACACGTTTTGTGGTTTTTGTTCATTTCAGTCCAGAAAGTACCACACAGTTATAACCCAGTTCTCCTCAGGCAGTGCTTTTTGGGGTGTTGCGTGATTTCAGCACTCTGTCAGTCTAGTGTGCTGCTAAACAACATCCGACTTATTATTCCACTGTTTCAGATCTTGTTGAATTGCCTCATTAGAACAGGCGATGTGCTAGATTTTCATTCTCATTTCCACTCACTGGCTTTGTGGTTTGAGTCAGCTGCAGAGTGCTGCCGCTCAGCAGAACAAGAGGTGGACGTTGGTTATGATCCAGACACTTGGAAGAGCAGATACGTTCAGCCAAATTGGTTCCTATTCCTCCTGGCCCTATAAAGGTCATAGATTATTTAGCACCGCTTTAAAGCCATGGACCGATTACAAAGATCAAACTTCCTTCTTGGTTAAAAAAAAAGTAGTGAAAATTAGCATCTTGTTTTGTTTCGCCCACGAAAACATCCAATAAATACATCACTCTGCTTTTAATAGTCTTTAGATGAAAATCAAGTATTGAACCAGTATCTGACTAATGGCAGCAGAGCCAATATTCTGTCTGTGACAGCACTTGAGCGTAGGGCAGTTTGGCCTTTTCTTTGCTGTTGTTCAATGGTGTATCACTGAGGACTATCAGCTCTGAAGCCAACTCGGGCTCCCCTGACATTTTTGTGACATTTTACCGTCTGGATGTGACGGCTCTCGGTATGGCACAAGCTGTCCCATCTGCGGAGTCCCACGGGGTCCGGCCGCCATCTCGGTCTGCGCAGGCCTCAGCCTGGGAATACAGAGAGAGAGAGAGGTAGTTTACATGCAGGATGTGGGATCGTTTCTGCTGAAGTGGTACACGCTTAGCTGCTGCTGGCTTTTACTGACGGGCCCTGGAAGGGAATGGTAGTGAGCCCTGGGATGGTTGTTTTTTTGCTTTGTTTTTAGTTAGAAATGGAGGAGGAAAATTTTGTTCTCAAACAGAAAAAAACAATGAGAATATTGAATATAGAATAACTGCTGCTGCTGAGATTTGGGCAAATACCAGATAAAAACATTTCAGAAAAAAATGTTTCTTTTACACTAGCAGCCATAAAATTGGAATTCCTAAAATAAACTTCCTTTAAGAAAACATGCCAAATTAAAAACAATCAAGTTTTTCAATGAGAAATTTTTGGTCAATAAAGATGTGCTTTTTTTGTTCATATCAAAATTTGTGCATTTTGCGAAACTGCAATGGAAACACTTTTTTCACATCAGCCAAATCATTTGAAACCGGATGTTGCTACTGGCAGAAATGAGAAAGAAGACGACAGGAAGTGGCAGGAGGATGAAGACAAGGCGTGTTTTTCAACGACTTATCACATGAACAAACTTATTCACATGTGATCTGGATTTCGTTTCTTATTTAGCTGAAACATCACATATGTGTAATCTTTGATTTTTTATTTTTTTTTAGATTAGCAGAATATTGACAGTTTTGCACACATTTGTTATGGAAATGCAGAGACTTTTTGAGTTAAAATTGGTTCAGTTAGGATTACCGAAAATATTTTTAGTTGCTAAAAATATCTTTTTTAGTTTTAAAAGATTTTTCAATTTCTTTTTATTTAATTCCCTCAACAATGAATATAAATTGTTAATGTAACAACTGAAAAAAAAATCATGAATAAAAAAGGAGCAGAAAGAAGTATAAAGTCATATTTATATGAATATTCGCAAAGAGCTGTTCAGGAGAATATTAGAGCCATATTTCAAATACAAAAAAATGTAAACTCATTCAATGGCATTTCACTTCTTTGTAATAATTTTCACCTGTTTTCAGAAAGAGATTTAGATTGATTTAACTCACTCTATATTGTTCCATAAACTGACATTTTTATTTGAACTGCATCTTTCCATCATCACTCTTAATCTATTTTTAAAATCTTTTTAAGTTATTTTTGCTTTCTCTTTTTACAAATCTGTGTTGAATATTGTTTGGTAAGAAAAACTGTGCACTTTGCACCTAAGTTTTAATACATTATATGTTTGTTTTTTTTATCATTTTTTTCTCCGAAGAGTTTTTGCGGCACTAGTGGCTCGTATTTTTATTTTTTGTGACGGTGGGCTGACGGGGAGAGAGGGACATGTGGCCTCCAAGCGTGGGGCGTGCTAAACCCCTGCGCCACCACAGCACGCCCCTAATACATTATATGTTTATCAGTTCTATAAGTTTCAATAAGTTGATCTGTGTCAGCTTGTCATGTTTTGTGGCCAAATTTCAGAGCTTTGAATACATGTAATTTTTATTGACTGTTTTGTGTGTTCAAAGAGATTTAAAAAGTTGTCTTCATATAAATGCTTTTCTTTTCACTTAATGTTTGCCCTGGCACAAATATGATGGCTCGATTTCACTTCAGTCTAGTCAAATCATGAGCCCAGGTGAAGCTGTGGAAGAGTCCAGCTGGAGGCTCTCTCTCTCTCAGTAGCCGTGTAATCAGGACTCCGGTTGCTACAGGAGCAGAACAGATGGGTGGAAATTATTATCCTCCTATGTTAATAATGGTTCCCCGAGATCCACCACCTTGCTTCATCATTTTATTCTGTTCAGTTTTATTTTAATTTCATTGAGATCAAAAGTCCTTTAAAAGGCAGCAGCCGTGCAAATCGAAAAGTAAACCCTTGAGAAACCAGAATAACGACGGTTCTAACAGCTGTCAAGAGAGCAATAATCTGAAAATCATTTATGCATGTAAGTGTTTTTAGTTGAAGAAGGTTTTGTAGATCAGTCCATGACTGAGGTGCAAGTAAAATGTATAAGATGATTACAATTGTTCATCATCTAAAACTGGAAAACATCATTCCTCTAACATAATGTTTCAGCCATTTTTTCTGCTGTGTATCTATCTGAAAGTCTAAAAAATGTATTTTATAAATCCAAAATAGTTTTTAAAAAGACATAAATAGAAGCTAAGGGTTTAAAAGGAAAAGATTACTGGTAACCTTCACACTTAGGAGTTTCTCTTGATTGCTTTCAACATCATTTTACTCAAAAAGTCTTTTGTTAAAACTGTCCTATTTTTCTCATTTGCGCCCGGTTCCGGTCTGGTCACACTTTCCAGCGACGAGCGTGTCCCTGCAGACCATTCTCCACTCCCAGTTCCATTTAGAAATCAATCATCTATAAAAGAAAGTGTGCCAAAAAGTCCTCCAACAGCAGATCTGCATCATTTAGGTCCAACAAATCGGATTTCTACCAAACAGTCTCAGGGAGAAACACACTGAAAACGGCCTCTGTGAAAATGTAGGAAATCACGCTGGCTGCAGTCTGTTTTTAGAAATATGAAGAAAAGCCTTAGTGCAATCACTCTGCACAAGGAAATGCACAACCATAATATCTACACTATAATTAAGGTGGTAATAATAGACAGAAAACGCTTTACTAATAAGTCCATTGTATTTGTGTAGCACATTTCAGGAAGAATGCAGTGATGATAACAACATGACATAATAAACAGAATGATTTCGTGTCGCCCCAAACGTCAATGCAAGAATTGTAAACAAGAGGAGCTCCAGCTCCAGCAGACAGACACAATTTGTTTGGAATTTTTTAGGGGGAGATTTTCACAGAATATTTAAAATATTCAGAAAATGGAAAGTGAGCAAAATACAAAAATCGTCAAATGACATTTTCAATCTCAGCAACATGATCTTCTCCTTCCATTCACAGTTTTCACTCACGTCCATCTATGCCATGGCTTCTGGCACTTTGTCTTGGTCTCCCAGGAAACGGTGGTCTGTCCCCAGGTGGTCTGCAACGCGTACGAACGACCCGCAGCTATGGCTGTTCGTCTACGGAAAGCCATCCAGCTCAAATATATGTGACTTTCAGCACATCATGTAAGCAAATCGCAGACGTAAACAACACCTTGTCAAAGTGGTTGTGGGTTAAATTCTCACATATTATTAACAGGTTGTCAACATGTTAAAGCTGCAGTATGTAACTTTGAAAAAAAAAAGGATTTTCCATATTTATTAAAATGTCACCATAATCCTGACGGTTTGAAGCAAATAATCTGTGAGAAGATTGATTTCCTCCTCCCTGACCTGCACCGCTCCCAGGCCTTCTTGTTGCAAGGCAACAGTGCTACCAACTGTGCCACTATGCAGCCAGAAGTCCACTTAGTGGGAGAAATCCCAGGCTGAGCTGTGAAGGGAGATTTGAATGAAGCTGAATTCCATAGCAGTGACCAGTCCACATCGTCACCAAAGTGCCTTCTAATATTTTCAGCTCATGCGGTTTGCTCTACCCACAGTCTGTAGAGACAGCCGCTCTTCCCCAAACCAGCACAAACTTCCTCTTTTCTGACTGTCTTTACCTCAATTTGACCCGCCCGCTCCAGCATTGTTTGGAAATCAGGAGAACCTCTGGGGTAGGCCTGCACCCGGCCCGGCCCGGTCCACTCCGCTCCGATATGCATGGATTCATGACATAAACACGAGGTGGTTTTGTGCCTTTCATTTCACACCAGTAAGACACGACTAAAAGAAGCTGAAAGCATCCACACTTCCCCTCCCTGCCAGTCTCTGTCCTGCATCTAAATGTGCAGTTAGTAGAAATGAATAGCTCAGCACAAGCATGGCTTCTTATTGGATTTGGCTATGCTCAATATGATAAAACAAACAAGGCATTATTATGGTTTTTTATTGTCTCTAATGCAGAACTAAATCCACAAAACTGCCCATTATTTTGTTAGTGAAATGAGAAAACATGGAGATATAATTTAAACTTGGAGCACAGAGACAATAGAAGTGTCAGCTGATGCAACTGCACAATAAACCAAGCTAAAAGCTGAACAGGGAGGCAAACTTTTTGATTTGTGCAAAAATAAATCAAGTGTTGCAGATGAGAAGTTTTTTTTTTTTTTTTTTGGTTTATTGCAGTTTTGAAAGTTGGGACCAAAAGGAGGAGGGAGAATTGATCAGATAAGCCTCTTACTGTGCTTCTGTTTCCTCAAAGCTCCACAGTTTTCACCCCCTTAACCAGAAAGAGTCACAAAGGGTCCTGACAATTTCCAGTTGTAAAAAACAAAAAAGAGAGACAATGCAAATGTAGTAATTCTGTGAGCAATGAAATGCGGATTTGTTTTTCTGTTTTTTCCTTGTTGAAATAAAACTAAGTAGGACTCCAGAAAGCTGAGGATTTAAGGTTTTGGACCAAAGTGATGTGTTTATATTTAGCGAAAGCTGCTATCAGACATTTTCCCGTACAAATATCGGTGTGCTTTAACAGAATGCTGAAATTTCCTTCGGAGCAGCAGGGGAGTCAGTGCAGTGAAGCGCTGCGGGTCGCTCAGCAGAAGACCACTGGGAGTCGTTTTTATTTAATGGGGTTGCAGCGTTGTCATCACCAAGAGGCACTTTCACATGACGGATCTGCACAAAACAAACACTTGACTAGGTTATTTTAACAACATTTGAAGCAAATCATTATAATGTGAAGTGGCTTTTCACGTTATGCATTCTGGAGATGCTTTGTCTTTTATTTCAAGATTCGGTTTAGTCTCAGTCAGACCAAAGGCAGTTTGTCTGCAACTCATTTGTTTCTACAAATACCAGCAATATGACTTTGTGAGTTTCTTTATTAACCAAAAACAGTATTTTAAAGTCTATTCTCTCATTGAAGGACTGTAGCACTGGGTGATGTGCTCCGTCTTCCTGGTTTTAGTCAGAACTCCAGCAGCAGCGTTCTGGATCAGCTGCAGCTGGAGGATTGACCTGTGAAGACACTGTTGCAGTAATCAATGCGACTCCAGATAAACACATGGATGAGTTTCTCTAGATCTTGCTGAGTCCTGGAAATGTTCTTCAGGTGATAGAAGGCCGACTTTGTAACTGTCTTTATGTGGCTCTGAAGGTTCAGGTCAGAGGTCATCACTACCCCCAAGTTTCGGGCCTGATTGCTGGTTTTTAGTTGTAATAACTGAAGCTGTGCTTTGACTCTAGATCTATAACTCTAGATCTATAACTCTAGATCTATAACTCTAGATCTATAACTCTAGATCTATAACTCTAGATCATTCCTCTTTAGGTCCAAAGACAATAACTTCAGTTTTGTTTCTGTTCAGCTGGAGAAAGTTTTGGCTCATCCACACATTGATCTGTTCTAAGCATCTGTACAGTGATTGGACAGGTCAGAGTCATTTGGTGACATTGAGCTGTGTATCATCTGCATAGCTGTGTTTTAACCTGAGCAAGCAGGAGCATATAGATATTAAATTAATAGGGGTAGCTCATGGTACCTGGTGGGAACTTCTGTCCACTTTGATGAGAAGTTTCCTTTTGAAACAAAGAAATCTCGGTTCTTTATGTAAGAATCAAACCAGATGAGTTCTGGACCGGAGATCCAACCCAACTCTCCAGTCGGCTCAGTAACATGTCATGGTCAACAGTGAGGTCCAACAGAACCAGCTCTGTGGTTCTTACACCCTTCTGCTGAGTTTCCCTCACAGGTGTGTAGATGTGCGTTTAGGTGCTGCCTTAAAATGTGCCTGTATTTAAATCAAACGTTGTGATTTTATTCAATAAAACCATGGCATCTATGTTTTTTCATAGTTTCAATGTAGTGCAATTTGAACAAAATCATTAACAAATATTAAAAACTAATGGTAATTTTAACTCACCTACAATAAGAAAATGGAGTATGCTCTCATTAAACTTTGATATATTTCAATTCAGTTAAACTTAAAATTTAAAAAAATACTTTATTGATACCAAAGGGAAATTAAATGATTTGTTAGGAAACACTGTTAATCAACTGTAGCACGTTCTGAAATAGCAATCCTTGTCTGTTTGGAGTTAATTAACAAATTTTCAGTTTGTCTCACTCTTTTGCAGGCGCTTACAGATAAAGATCTGTTTCCTGTGTTGCGTAAAGAGCACTGAGATGACATCTTGTTGTAAAATGGTGCTAAAATTAAATTGATCCCTTTTCATCCGGAGTATCACACCGGTGATTGACATGTCTAAAATTGTTGGTCTCCCAACAGCCTAAGTGTTTCTCTACTTAATTACAGAAGATTCTCTGTTTTTTAAGAAATTTTTTAAAAACTCAGACGGCATCATTTATCAACTCCTGGTTCCCTGTCATCAGGTCACAGACTTTAAACAGCACGTTATCTTTTTTACCCCCTTTCCTTTTCAGTTTGGGTTTGGGCTTGTAGCATCACAGAAATTGAGAAATGTATAAAAACATCCATAACCAAGTCTGGGGACATTGTTGAGAGTTTCCAAAGACATGATTTTGTGTTTGAAACACCGAACACAAGCAGTGATAACTATGTTTGTTTCAAACTGAGTACGAGTGCAAGACGTATTACACTTCTTACAGATAATATGGCTGAAATATGTATATATCTCATGTAAATTCATGCTTTTTAATGTCTGAACAAACTTCTTTACATGTGATTTTAATTGTATTTCTTATTTAATGGAAACACGCCAATTGCGTAATTGTGTATATTTTTGTACATTAGCAGAGTATCAAAAAGCTTTTGTGCATATTTGTAATGGAAACACATGTACTGATGAAACAGGAAGACTCAGCAGGTTCTACCTGCTAAGACTTTCCTGAAGACATTGTTTTGAGTCCATGTTGGCGTCAGCCATGTTCTTTGGGCAGCAGCTGAGAAATAAGCTCATCAGGAGGGTTGGCTTTGTGCTAACATGCCACAGTTTGAAGATCCGTCAGTTTACCTTTAACGTGCTACATATGAATTCCCCCACAGTGAGAAAATACAGGAGATTCTGTTTTATTCTCCTCTAAACTCCATCATCCATACTAACACAACATGCTGTTAAGACCCTCGAGAAGTCACTGCTAACGTGCATGCTAATCCTCAATGCTAATACACATGTAGTGTATGTGCATCCTGAATCAGGATGCAGATGCAGTCAAACGCTCCTTCATTTGGCTCAGACACAGAGAAAAAACCAGAAGTTAGCCATGGTGACTAAACAGGAGGATTGCTGGAATAGAGAGGTTATTGATTGGATGTGATGTGAGGACATCAACAGGCTTCTTGTACTGAAAGAAAACACAGAAAGTAAAAGATGCATTTTGTGCTGACAGCCAACCAGCGGGTTCCCCTCAGTGCTCCGGCTGTTTACTTCCTGTACAAGCTCCATGCCTTCTCTCCAGGCCCCTCCAGTCCAGATCAAGGTTTTCTACTGAAAACATCTGAGTACTGTACTGAGTTCACAGCAGCCTGTCTCTGAAGAGCAGGAATGATGTAACTTTTGACTGTTCCAAATCCCACCTGTAGACTACCTCTTCTCTAAGTTATCTTGTCTTTGACCAGTAAAATTTTCATCTTATTTTTCTTTCGCCTTGTATTTTATTTTTAACCCTCTATTAGGTCTAAAGGACTTCAAATTATATGTTTTGAAAAGTACTCAGGAACTAAACCTTTACTTATTTACTTTCTTATAAAGCTCATCTCATAGGTGAACACACAAAATGTTACATTATGATCTACAGTATCATTTTCCCTCAGGTTTTGTACATGATTTTGAGTTTCTCTAAACTTGCTGACCTTGGATATTTTGGTGAGTCTGCAGCTGGAGAATCTATTTATCATGCACAGACTGAAAACCTACAGTGGAATTATTCAAATTTATTTTTATCAGCAGCAGTTTTGATTGCTGTGAAACTGTCCCTTGAATAATCTAGATTCTTCTTCTTTGCTGTTATTACAGATTTTATGTTTACATGTATATTTGAAAGGCTGTATTTTTCTTTACGGACCTTTGAGTATTTTTCAGGCCGAATGTAAAAACCTCTGTTTGCTGGGCGACATGGTTGTCAGTCAAGGGTTAATTTGAGTGCTGCAAACACATCATCCACTCCTAGAGTCCATGACTGATTGTTTGACATCTACAACATGGCAGCAAGCCATGAAGGGAGAAACACTTTTTGAAGCTTGGCCACTCATTGACATGTCAGGACAGAAAGTCAGAAACAGAAGAGGATGAACTTCCAACAGAGCGGTGTGTGCCATCACTTCAACACACTGATCACCAGGGCCCAGTGTGGGAAAGTCCACGGGATTTGGTTTTCTCATTAATCGAACTGTATTGATGCTCACTTCCAGTCATTTGCTAAAAGCCTTTTTTTTTGCGGTCGTTCATACTACTAATTAAATGCCATTGCGATCAGTGTCATGGAACGGTGTGTGAGGTGGTGAGGCAGGATGCCAGGAGACCCAGTTGAGATGAGAAATGATGATTTAATGATAAATAATATGCCCAAGACAGTCCAACAACCATGGCAGCACTGCTGCGCCGAAACAGAGGCTCAATACAGGTAGCGCATGGCAAACGAGTGGACAAAACAACAGACTGGCAAACATCAGACAAGGACCCGACAGAGACGCAGAAACACAGGTGAGATTAAATACACAAGAGGTAATCAGGGAACGAGACACACCTGAGAGTAATCAAGGGGAGACAGGACAACACGGAGACACAGAGACACAGGAAACTTAAAAGTAAACACAGAAAAACACAGATCTTGACAATCAGACTCCTGTGTGAATGGTTTACGACTCCAAAGCGACCAGCAGGTCCAGAAAAGTGTTGATGTCACACAGCAGCAAACTATTTATGAAAGTAATAATGGCCGCCGCCATCTATGGATGGATTTTAGAGTTGTTGATCAATGGCAGACTACACCAGGGGGGGGATTATGGCAGAAAAATTCCCACATCAACATGCAGTCAATTCATGTCAGACTGTCAAACAGATTGACTGGTAGATTAGCAAACATATGTTATGACTGTTTTGTAAATAATATGTCAGCATAAGTTAAAATCGACGTCAGATATCTATGGTTCCAAGAAATGTCAAGCGGTAAAAAGTAAGTAAAAGCTATAAGTTATCAGGCTGCTGAACTATGGAACTTTCTCCTAGTTTGGATTCAGGAGTGAGACACCTTCTCTAACATCAGGATTAATAACATTCTCTTTTTCTCAGTAAAACTCCCAGGGATCTTAGGACACTTTTAAAATTGGTGGAGTTGCATGAGCCACCCACGCTCTCCTCCAACTAACTGGTCCACTGTGGAATTGGAGACTGCAGAGAAGAGGGGCCTTGGTGGGCTTGTTCCACATTCCGGTGAGCGGTGAGGGAAAACGGTCTGACAGCAGGAGGAAAGGTGTCATCGCAGAAGGAGGTAGCCTGTCACAGTGGTCACACTTTACTGGGCCATTAACATAAATGTACACTGGAAAAATAAAAAAAAACACCTCAAGTTACATGGGTAATGCATTTCTTTGAATTTTGTCGTATTTACAACAATCAGTAAGGACAGAAAAAAATGGGTAGAGGTGATGAGAGGATCAAGCTTAATGCAGTCGTGTATGGAAGAGGGATTCTAGGCTACAAAACACTTCATACTCATAAAGACAATAATCCCAATAGCCTTGTCAAAGTACAGTACAGTTAGGCTCCATTTTTGCTCAAAATTCACTGATAAAACTGCATCTCCCAGCATTCATAGTTTTATAACAACATTCCACTGACAGAATTGAAGTTATAAGGATGCCTGGTTATTCCCTCCACATTTTGATATTTTAGACCAAGAAAAAAAAGACGGAGCTTTTTTCTGTGTCTGGCCAGAGTTATGTTAGTTCTGAATGTGAGGTAGTTTAGATAAAGGGTTTAGACTCTAAATGTTTTACTGTAAAGTTCAACTATTTTGTGAATATATTGTCATACTTATTAATAAAGTTCTTTGTACCTTTCTGGTGTATTAGCATTCACTCCTTCATAAGTTGTCGTCAGGGTATCAAGTCACCTAATGGGGATATTTACAGGAGACCTGAATGTGTTTGGCTGATGATTCCTGATAATCTGGTGATGCGTCGGACTTGTTTAACTAAAGAAACGTTAACATTATTTATAATGTTGTTTGTTGCTGAGGTTTCTGGATTTTTTCTCTCTTTCTGCAGGTTTAGAGGCAGACTTATATGTCTTATAATGTAAGAAATACTTTTGAAAACAACACAGACTCTTGAAAATGTAAATGTCACACAAAATGACAATATGTAATTAGATCTTTTTGTGTTAGTTCCTGAAGATTAGTTCCTCTAAGATTATTTCTATATAAAATGATGACCTAATGAGTCTGAATGAAAATGCACATTATGCTTTTTGGATTTTTGTTTGCTGAAAGACGTAAAACTAAGTATAATCCTTCTTCCGCTTCAGAATTACATTCTTCTTTCTGCTTATTTGTCTCATTAAGAAATTATATTAAACTCACTGAATAATGTTATAAATGGCAAAAGCAGAAATAAATTAAAACAGCATTTCCTGACAACATTTGTGATTTTTATAGGCCATTTTTAAACTTTAAAATATTACATTTAATATTTAGTGTGGATTTTGAAACCTTGTGAGTTTTTCAGTGGGTGTAGGTTCTGTTGGGACTGAAGCTCAGACAGCGTGGGTTCTGTTGGGACTGAAGCTGAGACAGCGTGGGTTCTGTTGGGACTGAAGCTGAGACAGCGTGGGTTCTGTTGGGACTGAAGCTNGAAGCTCAGACAGAGTGGGTTCTGTTGGGACTGAAGCTGAGACAGCGTGGGTTCTGTTGGGACTGAAGCTGAGACAGAGTGGGTTCTGTTGGGACTGAAGCTGAGACAGCGTGGGTTCTGTTGGGACTGAAGCTGAGACAGCGTGGGTTCTGTTGGGACTGAAGCTGAGACAGCGTGGTTCTGCCCAGCTCAGCCTGGCAAAGCTGCGCCCTCTGTGGCTTCTCTGTGGCTCAGTTTTGTTCCTTTTACTAGGCCATATGTTTCCTTCTCACACTCAGTCTAACTCAACCTACATCTCAGTCTAACCAGAGAACAAATTGCTAGACTGAAGATAAAAAATGTTTAGGTATCATTCTGACTTTTAGTGACAACCTTTGATGTTTTCAGAATTTGTCCAGTTCATGTCAAAGGTCAAATATACAGATTTGAGCTGATTAGGATGTTCATTTGCATCTTCATTGCATCCATTTTTCAGAGCTGCTTTCACTGATTAGTTTTCTCTGCAGGAATGAGAAAATAAATGGTCTGTTTTCATATAAATCCCTAACTTCTCAAAAAGCTCATTAACATTCACTTCTCTGGAAAGTATACAGGAAGCGAAACCTTAATTCACTTCTAACGGGACAAATGTTGGTTCTTCTGATTAGGAGAAAAGGGATAAGAGAAAAAAAACATGTTCTGAAGAGAGAATATGAGCTTCAGAATGGGAAGTTCACAGATTTATGAAAGAGAAAGAACATAAAAATGATGATTAGATAAAGGAATTGGCAATCAGTCGGCTTCTTGTGATTTATAAGGGACTGAATATTGGAAGCCTGAGATTATAACGAGCCAAGAAGCCTCTTTTCCGTCTCTTTTAGGGAGACATTTGTCTTATATTTTTGAGCTGTCTCTGTCATAAATGAATTGAAGAAGTCTTTTTAGAACATAGACATAGACGGCTCAAAGGCCTTGTAGAGCGGAAGGTTCTGTGGTTCCTTTCAACTAAATCTTAAAGTCTTATAAATATTAGAGCTGGATTATTTATTATAAACAAGGCAAGGGGGATTTTTAACTGAGAAAAAAGAAAATAGTGCCTGGGTTACTTTTAAATTCTAAAACACAGACTTCTTCAGAGTGTAAAGACTTATTTCCATGCCTGGTATTTAAAATGCTCTTGTTTTAAATCTAAAGAACTAGATGTTGTCTTGCCTCTATAAAAACCCTGAGACTTTATTCCAATTCTCTAAGTACTGGAATCTTTGCCCCAATTTCTTTTCTTAAACATGAAAAAGACCACAAAAGTTAGCATTTTATGTCCATTTAAATATATAATATAAAACGTAAAGGCTTTGACGGAGTCCGCTCCACTGGGTCGACCAGATCCTGATACAGCTTCATCCACTTCCTCCTCTGCCACTTCCAAACTACAACTACAACGAGTGTAGAAAATCGACATCACTGTTCACGTCTCCTCCTTCCGTTTGCTAATTGACCAGGGTGAAATTCACCCTGTGAAATTCAGCTCAATGGGAGAAATCCCTGACAAAGCCCTGAAGGGAGATGAAATTTGAGCTGAACTGCATCAGCGACGGCCAGGCTAGAACTGGGCATGTTGGCAGTTTCCAATTCATATTCCACTGAAAGTGGATCTGAAATTGTTTTTGTTGTGGGATTTTTACTGATTAATGTGGTGAATAAATGTGGAGCTTTGATTAGATTATCTAATTTCTGTTGTCATGATTGGTTGTAATTTTCTACTTTATGTCTCACCAGAAGTACGGTAGTTGTTTTTATAACTTTTTCCAAAAAGCTTTTAATGGTCTTTCCTTTGTGATTTATTCTTTATTTATATGACTGGACTTTATCATTAATGGTAAAATTGACATAAAATATGCCCCCAAAGCTGCTGCCAAGAGCCACAAACAGACCCCTGAAATTTGAAGTTTTTCCAACACTTGATTATAACACAGCAGAATCTCCAAACCACTTACTTTTCTTGCTCTTATATTTCAGTCAGCTCTTTAAAAAATCTTAAATTTGACATGTTGAAACCTGCAGATAGCCTGTTCCAATGGCAATTCATGTCTTCGACTAATGTAAGAGTATCTGTAGTTAATCTCACAAATAGTACAATTTCTTTAACAGTTTTCCATTCTAATGTATATAAATTGATTTTTTAATACATCTCCATCTTGATCCAGATTTCAATTATCATGGCCTTAAAAAGTTTTAAATTTGAGTTGTTAAGACTTAATCACCAGCAAAAAGAATTACGTTTGAATAAATTTGCTTTGTCTTTTATGCTAAAAAAAGAGAAAAAAAATAATTTTCAGTCAAGAAAAAAAAAAGAAAAGAAAAAAGAACTCTTTATTGTAAATCGTGTTGTTGTCGCAGGCAGATGTCCCGCCCTGCCAGCTGTGGGTAAACGTCCAGGCACCGTGGCGTGGATCCACACCGTCTCCTCTCCTCCGTGTCTCTGCTCTGCGAGGTCCCCGCTAACCGGTAGGTGGAGCTTGTCTCCTTTGGCTTGAGAGAAAGAGAGAAGGAGATGATTAAAGGCAGAAGAAAGACAGCAAGAGGAGAGGCAGGGAGGGATGGAGGAGAGAGAGAGAGAGAGAGAGAGCGTCAGCACTCCATGTGTTGAAAGGGCAGATGGTAACGGCGGGGTAACTGAGGAGCAAACCACTCTGGCCGCCACAGAGCCAGAGATCAGCGGAGGGAGGGAGGAGGAAGGAGCGCGAGCACATGCGGAGGAGAGGAGCATCTGAGAGGAAGCTGCACGCGCTGCTCTGGCAGGAAGGACAGGACTGAGAGGGAGAAAGTATCTCTGCTCGATACTTAGACAAAGAGCCGGGAGAAACACTGAGGGAGAGGAGGAGATAGTTAGAGCAACTGCGAGGCTGATCAATTTCACCAAGAAATTCAGACCCAGCGGAAAAGACACAGAGAGAAAGAGAGGGAGAGAGAGAGAGAGAGAGAGAGAGAGAGAGAGAGAGAGAGAGAGAGGCAGCGACGGGGGAAGGATGGATGAATAAAAGATGGGCGAAAAGACTTAAAGAGAAATATTTAACTGGAGACAGGGACATCTAGCAAATCCAGAAAAGACGGCGAGAGCATCTCAGAGAAGCCGAGGAGGAACAGAGGGTGAAATATTGACGAGGACCCGGAGCTGAGCGGAGGGAGTCTGAGCTGAGGAGGAAGTTCCAAAAAACTTGGAGAAGAGAGAGAATAAATCAGCGCCAGCAGAGAGGAGAACCGAGCTGCTCCTCCTCTCCTCCGTCTACTTCCTAATAAAAGCCACCGAGCAGGAGAAGCTCGGCAGAGGGAAGAGAAGGAAGTTTGAAGATTTGGAAAAAAAACAAAATAGCTAGATAGATATTTAACCTCATGAAAGTCGACTTTATCCAATGGCGTGCTACTACATCGTGATCAGTTCCACCCACCTGCGTGACGGACAGCTGAGGAGCATCAAGGGGGTTTTCAGGGGACCAATAGGAGCCAGCGGCCAGAGGAACACGGTAAGGCCTCGCGCTTCCTCCGTTGACCTGCAGAGATGATCTGAAGCAGGTTGAACGTCCACCTGACGTAAATCCACGCTAACGCGCGCGCGTCTGTTTTCTTTCTTTTTTAATTTATTTCTTCTCCTGCCGGGAAATCATTACCTCTTAATTACCATTACTTAAACCCCTCCCACTCACTTGATTGTCAGGTTCTTAATCATTCTTTGAGAGGAGTTAATTAATTGCCACTTCCATTAGGGTTAATTGAGAGGCAGGAAGATCCAGATGGGGATGGAGGGGGGAGGGGGGCAAAAGGGGGGTCCCCTGTCACTGGAGAGCTCTTCATACCCTGAGCCATGTGTAACAGTCTATACACACTCATTCAGGTGTATAATTCGGCAGTTAACATAAATATACTAAAGTAGTGTTGCTTAAACCGAAAAAAAAAATTCTAACCACACTTAATGAATCTCTTGATGTAAATTAGTGGAGGGGAATATCTGTGGAGTCATGGAGCTGCGGGGGAGGATGTGAACCAAAGAGATGAGTCACACTCCTTACTTTTTTAAATAGCTAAAACTAAACCTTGTGCTTCATCGCACACAACGCAATTACAGCGAGTCCTTGTAGAGATGCAACAAACCCAAAGAAGAAGAAGAAGAAGAAGAAGAAGAAGAAGAAGAAGAAGAAGAAGAAGAACTTCCAGATTCAAAGAGACGTTTA
>CAEFZX010025194.1:0-37974 GCA_903066825.1 Alfaro cultratus
CATTTCACCTGGGCAACATTTCACCTGGGCAACATTTCACCTGGGCAACATTTCACCTGGGCAACATTTCACCTGGGAAACATTTCACCTGGGCAACATTTCACCTGGGCAACAGCATCCTGAACGGCTGATTAACGACTGCAGGTTTGGACGCAGATAAACCTGGTGGAGTCCAGAGAGTCGGACCTTCAGGTCCAAATGAAATGAAAGCTTTGCTGTCATGTGAAAACAGACTGTGGACCTCTGGGGAACCGTCCAGTTCTGGTTCTGCTCAGCCCAGGTAAGATGCTGTTGCTCATGTTTCAGATCCTTACTGGACCCAGATGTTCTGTCCAGTCCTGAAACTCCTCCAGATCCTGAATGGATTTTACTCAACGTTCCTCTCCAGGCTGCGGTTACCACTGTTCATCTTTGCCTTCTACACTTTTTCCTTCCACTCAACTTCCTTTGAAAAAGCTTTGGTGCAACTTCATGAGTTTGTGATATTTCATTTTAAATTTTCTGAGACATTGACTTTTGGGTTTTCATAATGACTGAAACTCATATATCATATAGATTTATCACATCTGAAGTGAAATACTGGAAGAATGGTTTTCATGTTATTTTCATGATTCTCTTTCTGAAATGAATGATTCTGCTGTTTAAATTTAGAATATACTGTTGTGTATAAAAACTGAAGGTATAATAAACTGTTTTTGCCATCGACAGGGTTTTTAAATATTGTTCATTTCTGTACTAATTTTGTCTTTTTTTGTTCTGTTGCATTTTGTTTTGTCTTTGTATTTTTCAGAAGTGTGTTTTTCTTTTGACATGTGAACGGAAGCTTAAAAATGACCAGAATAAATAGATGAATCTAATTTAAACTAATAATATTGACCTGCACAGCGACTTATCTGACTTAAAAAACAGACGATGTGTTTAAGGTCCGTCCGGATCTCCGTGTTTCTCCTCTGGAAGCAGGAACCACCTGCTCCGTTTGTCTCCTCAACGCGCTGACATCAGGACTCGCTCGGCTCATTACCCAGCAGCCTCCTGGGCCGCCGTGTGGGGAAACTCTGAGGATGCTGCTACACAACTCGCCCGTTCACACCTGGGAAATGCTTCACTGCAGCCAGCAGGGCGGCGCTTCGCCTCACCGGATCCATATGAGGTTCATGTTCCTGCAGCTGATGTGGCTTTAAGTTCAGCACCATAAAAAAACTAACAAACTGGACCACAGCGAATCCATCAACTAGAACCAGATGAACTCTTGTTTCTCTAACCTGTTCAGCCTTAACTGGATCACTGTGTTTACAGCTACAGAAACGAACCGAACCAGGAGGAAACCAGAACCTCAAACTAACTTCAGATGAGACTTAATAGTTGCTCCAGGAACATTAGTTTGATTTCACAGTCTGTCCTGTCTGTGTGTCACAACTTGATGACTTTCACAAAGCTGAACTTGTTTCCAGATTCAGTCAGAAGTTCTGATTCTGATCATGGATCCAGTTTGTGGTGTTCATGGACAGAACCTTAGAAAGCAATATTAAAACGAATAAAAAAGCCGGTTCTGGTCCAGATACTTCCTGTCTCAAACTGATCACCATCAGCTGCCTTCCAGGCAGGGTAGGGTTAACCCAAACCCGTGGCCCCGTGTGTGCCTTACCCTCAATGCAGAGAGAGAAATCACATCAGGGTGGATGAAAAATGATAAACTTCTCATTTATCTACAGAAACTATAGAACATTTAGTGGCACAAACATTTGTGCCTCTTTCTGAAATGGGAGATCAGAAAATCACAAGTTGTGTCTCGAACGTTTCAGCTCATCGTCTCACATTCTGACTTCCTAACATCCGGTGGATGAAGCTGCTCTTATAACACTGCAAAGTGGATTTGAGAAACTAAATGTGCTCAGTTGAAACATGACATTTAAAAAGACATCATGTTTTTTGATCAAACGTTTCTAGGATGAGGAGGTTTTTCTGGGTCTGGGTTTCCCTCCAGAACCAGAACCATTTTTTTCCAGAAGTCTTTCTTTCTGTTGCTCAGTGAATCTCTGCTGTGTTTGTGTCCAGCCTGCAGCCTTACCACCAGTATCACCGTCGTGGTAGTTTGGGTCAAGGCCTCGCTCCAACAGCTTCCCTACTTTGTCCACCTGGTTCTGCTGAATCAAGTCCATGAACTTCCTTAGGTTGGCCTGCACACACAAACGGGTCATCAAACCAGAACGCTGAGACAAAAAGATCCATCCGGGGATTTTCACAAAGACTTAAATACAATTAGAGCTCCGGGGAAAGGTCACAAAAGGTCAAACATAAAAGCATAAAATGGCGTGGAATCGAGCTGAATGTGGAGATAAGAAGGACAGACAGGAGGGAGAGGACAGGGAGGACAGGACAGGACGGGACGGAGCGGCTCCTTTCTGCTCCGCTCGGTTCTGTCTGCTTTCTTTTCAGGCCGTGAGATAAAAATAGATAAGAGAGCAGCTCCCAGAAGGACGGGAGAGAATGAGCAGGAAGAATGAGAGAGCAGAAAAAGATCAGAAACAAAAGCTGCAGCAGCAACAAGCTGAGGAGGAAGAAGGTCCAGCAGGCAGATTAACTCTGATTAGGAATATTTACTGTCCAACTGATTATTATCTATTAAAAAGCTCCTCTGTTCTCCAAGGAGATTTTAATTTCATGATTTCTTATGCAATTTGATTTTGTTGTGTCTGAATGTTACAAGTTCTGCTCTGCAGTCCATCAGCCCAGGTAGCCACTTCTGAATAATTCATAAATGTTTTATTTATTATTCTCTAGTTTCAGTGATGACTTCAGTAAAAACTGGGTGAAAAACTTTCAGTTTCACTTTATAAATAGTTCTGATACAGATAATCTGTGAAAACATCGATCTCCACCTCCCAAGTCAGAGCCAGGAGGCGGGGCTGAGCGCTGTCAATCACTCATGTGAACGTGCTGCTCATGGTGGAGAAACAACTTACCATTACAGGAAAACTGTTGCTAACTAGCCTTAGCACTTATTGCTAAAGCATTGCAGAGAGCAAAAGGGAGGGTGAGCAGCATGTACTTGAGGATGATTGACAGCGATAAGACCCGCCTCCTGGCTCTGATGGGCTGTTTCTGACCAAGCCGTGTATTTCTGTACTTTTCACTGGGAAAAGGAAAAGAGCTGGACATGGTGACAGTGTTGAAAAACATATTTTTGTAAAAGTTTCAAACTCCAACTAGAACTATTCATACCTAGGAATACTAATATTTTAAAATATTTTTATTAAACACCTATTTTTATTTACTGCTAAACTTTCTGGGACACAGCAGTGCTGGCGCTACTTAGCGTATTGAGCTAACATGAAGCTAATTAGATGTTGGCTGAATGTTGTAGCTGGCTGACAAAGCTCTGAGTAAATGCTGATTATTTTATTATCAGCTGCACTGAAAGCAGAGAATCATCCAAAGTGACTCACTTTCCGTCAGACTGACGGCTGCAGTGACTCACCAGCGGTTCAATTTCTGGAAATGTCAAAGGATCATGTTCGTGGCCCCGTGTGAGTCCCGTTTTATTTAATGTCCCCAGTCCAGCCTGTCCCCTGAGTGTCTCTGCAGCTCTGAGGAATCAGAATGAGGAGGAAAGTGTCGTCTCCTCCCTGCCTGAGTCCTTAAACAGGATCCAGTCTGGACATTGATCTGCTGCTGCTGCTGCTCTTTCTACCACGCAGCAAAGCAACAGGATTAACTCCTGGAAATGTTGAGATAAAATATCACCTTTTAGAACCAGAAATATCCCAGAGAAACACTCCTTCACATTAATAACATTTTGGAAACTTGACTGTATGTATTTATGTCCCTGTTCCATATTTATGAGCATCTTCCTCCTCTTGCCTCTCATTTTCCTCTCTGGTTGTGTTGCTTCCCGTCTCTCTTCCCTGCAGTCGGATGTGAAATTAGAGCTGCTGTCAGACGGTTTTACCAGGTCCTGTAGGAAAGAGCTGCCACAGACATTTATGCTTTGGCTGCACAACAAGATTACAGTGGCTGCAGGACAGCAGCCCAGAGCTGGAACCAAACAACCAGGAGGCTGAAAACTCATTTTAATTCACATAGGAGGGATGGAGGCAGAGGAGGAGGAGGAGTCTGCTGTTCATCTGCCAGGAAAAAGAGCATTTTTCCAAATAATTATAAAAAATGAGGACAAGAGAGGTGGATAAGAATTGTTCTCCTGATTTCATTCCCTGTTATGAAGTTCGAATGACCAGAAACGAACCCAAACAGTCTGAATCCAACCAAACAGGGAAGATTTTACATAGAAACTGTAATCTGAGATTCTTTATGTCTTATTCTGGCAGCGCGTTCGGTGTGAAACTGACTTGTCTGAGGTGTTCAGATTGCACTTCCCAGACTCTGTCAGACTGAAGTGGGAGGAAGTGGGAGATCTTTCTCTGTCTGGCTGCTCATCACACCAGCAGGGGGCAGCAGAGTCCACAGAGGGCCGGAAACAGATCTAAGATTCCAGCTTCTTCGTGTTAATGATGAATCGATTTATTAAGGAGTTCCACAGGCCTCAGTGTTCGGTCTTATTGTCTTTAATCCAGGAATATTAAAAATATTGACTGGTATGAAGTAAATATCTGTAGTTATGCTGATGATGAACAGATTTTTCACTAAGTCTGACCAATCAAATCAGATGGATCAATAACTAATTCCAGTAAGTCTGGGTCCTTCAGAAGCACATTATCTGTCCCTCCATTAACCATATAATTGCATCATTTGACATTTTCAAAATAAATTTGCTGAATGGGAACACGGCAATTATGAAAAAACTCATTTTTTGTATAAAGTTTTGGAGCTATGATGATGTGGGTTTTTTTTGGTTTATTTTGCAAAACTTTAATGGAAACTTTTTTTGCATCACATGAGTCACATGATCATCAGCCAGATGTTACTGCAGGCAAGAACCATGAAGAAGACGACAGGAAGTGGTGGGAGGAAGACGGCGCCTCGCGTTTTTAATGACTTATCATGGGAACAAATTGACAAATTGTGGATTTTCGACATTAGCAGAATATAAAAAAGTTTGAGACATTTGTATTGGAAACACCAGGACTGGCTAGTAAAATATTTCCTTGGCTTCACTTTCCCTTCCACTGCCAGCGCAACTGGGTCGCAGCTGGACATGTCCACAATATGTATTAATATCAAAACAATATCACTATCACAGCTTTAGCAACATATAACACAAACCAATTTCTCTCACCAACATTCAGATGTCAGATGAAAAATGTCCCAAAACTTCTCGACATCAAAACAGAGTAAACAAACATGGCCGACGATGGAGAAGCAACGGAGATAGTTTGTGTTTAACAGAGAATAAAACAATACAAAGAGCTCTGTGCCATCTGCTTTGACTTAAAGGCTTCACTAATCAATAATGTGTATGAACTTTAAATAGTTCTGATGGATCCTAAATGTTCTAAAAGTGGAAAGAGAGGCAGATATTCAGGTGTCGGGTCCCCTCCAGTGGAACCAGCTCACAGTTCTTCCTCTTTCTGACGTAAATGATGTGTAATTTGGTGTGACACACATCTTTTTATCATTCAATCACTTTATTTTGTTTTTCTCAGAACAAACCATAATGTGCATAGCAACCTAACTTCGCAACAGCTAATTTAATTGCAGGGTGTAAAAATTAAAAGATAATTTGCGGTAAGTGAAAAAAGATGCATGCTGTTTTTGTTTTTCCTCCAAAACAAAGTTGCAGTTAACATCTCTGTCTGGGGCAACATTAATTACTTTATTTCCCTCTCAACCTTCAGCTGACAGTTGCTGCTGGCTCTCATGATGGCAGCAAACTTTAAAAACACGAGTTTTACAGAAACACAGTGAAGGTTTCCAATCTCCATCCTTACCTTTGTATGAAGTTTGGCGATCTGCTTCTCGTCAATGTTGGGCTGTCTGTAGACTCTGCTCTTGTAGCGAAACTGTTGGAGGAAAGAAACGATTAAACATCTTCAGCTGGCCTGTGTTCATGGTCACTAATCTGTGGTAAATAACCTTCCCTCAAATTGGAAGTGGAAATTGTTCATCTGTAGAAATCAGCATCAGTCCACTGACTGACATGAGAAAACATGCAAAGCGACGACATCTCTAACATGTAAAGACACTTTCTAAAACCTATGACTGCTCTGCATCTGAAACATGCTGGCTGTATGACAAACTGTTTTGGGTAAGTCCAGTGATTTTTATCTTCCTGTTCAGAGTTCAGTAATCTCTCCCAGTTAAGAGCTCATTTCCACATCAATCTGAACTGGTTCTTCTGGTTCTCTGCTCATTAGTCGCCTTAAGTTGAGCCAAGCTGCTTTACTGCAAAACACCTCATCGATTTAAAGGTTCTTCTTCTTACCATCAAGTCTCCCCTTTGTGTGGGTCATTGGTTCTGACCCAATGTGGTTCTGGGTCAAATCCAACTTCACACTTCAGAGGTAAATTGATTTACGGTTCACAGTTTAATAATTCATCATTTTGACTCCTGTGTGATTTGTCTGGAACATTGATCTCTCGTATCCTGTTACAACAAACATCATGAATTTGGGACTAAACCAACAACCCAAGCATATCGAATAAAAACAGCAGGTGGCGCTACATCACCCCCTGCTGATTTGGAGTGGAACTGCACATCCATCAGTCACAGTTGACAGAGCAGCTACGCCTGTTTGCGTTTCAGAATTTGTAGATTTTCTGTGGAATGTAACTCCAAATTGTTCGTGGAGAATTAGTGTATTTGCACATTTTTTCCATAAAACATATCTAAAATAGTCAGTTCATATTTTTCTTTGGAGGTGATTGACTGTCGTGAAAAACCATGGATGTAAAGGAGGAGTTGAGACGGTTTCCACTCGGTGTAATAATGCATATTAAAATATATTTGGTGTTTAAAGTATTAGGTGGGCAGTTCTAAGCGTTTTTAGAGGAGATTTCAAGTGTTTGCAGTATTAAGATCTGGAGCGGCTGTGGTTCCTAATCTCTGTGAGTGCTGGCTTCTGGAAACTGATTCCTCATTTGGGAAAAGGAGAGACAAATGTTCTTATCTGCTGCCATTCCTGTAAAGAAATGAGAAGCGTTGCACTTTACGTGACTCTGATTTCTCCTCTGCAGAGACAAAACAGTCAGGAACTAAAAGGCAGCTAGTTTGGGATTAGCAATCTGGTTTTGGGAACAGAGATTATCGGCTTGGGGCTGAAATGATCTAACCTTTATGAGCTTTTGAAATTATTTTTCAGATTTCACACTGTAAATCTTTTTTGTGCAGTTTTGAATATAAGCACAAGAATAAAGTGTCTTTAACAAATATTCTTTAAAGGGAAGTTATGATAAATTTCCAGAAGATGTCAGCTGTCCTGCCCTAAACATGCAAAGCAATAAAATTCTGTCCTGGTAGAATAAAAGTAAACTGCCTTGAATTTGGGTTCAGACGTCAGCACTACTCAGATAAAAGGATGTTAGATTAGGATCAAATTAAATGTCAAATCTGTCTGATGAATATTACAGATGTAACGGGGGAAATAATCAAATAAAAGATTTCTCTGCCTCTGCTGAGGGAATCGGAAACTCAAACGTTCTCCAGCTTGATTAAAAGCAATCAGCTTTCGGACTCCAGCCGCTCTGAGGACAAGCAGGTAAATCAGACCTGAACTGTGGATGATGCTTTCTGAACGCCGTCTGCTAAAGTTTCTGAGGAAGCTGCTATCAGTGACGCTGCACTGTGTCGATAATCTGGATCAGCCCAACGCAGCTGATGTGAGATACGATGTGAGCTGGGAAACGCTGCCACATTTCCACTGAACCAGATTTCACAAACGCTTTGGGGTTTTAATGTTTCATAAGGAACAAAACTCTGAGGAGTTTCTGAAAATTAGGACTTTCATTTTATTGATTTATGGAAATAAAACGTATAACATTACCAGATGAGAGATGACTGTCAAACTGCAGGCCTCTCCTGCTTCCCTTTATCCTTCCATCTTCTCTCCATCTGTTCTAATCTACATAATAATCTATTATTTGTTACCGTCTCACCCAGCAGGATCTGAAATATACTTTGTAAAGAAACTCATCAGGAAAACCCAGATTCTGTTCATTAAAGACAAAGGATTTGGGATCTATGCCAAGTCTCAGTGATAAACTCCCAGATGTTCTTTTCATGCTTTGAGTTTTGAGGTTTAATATTCATCTTCAGGTCCAGTTTGATCCCAGTAACAGCCACAGAACCACAGATCATTCCTGTCGTTTAACTGAACCCAGTAAAAACACAGAGTGTGTTTTCACAGCATGAGGCTGGGACTGTGGAACCAAAGGGGCGTGGCCAGTCGCTCTACAGGTTCGTTATCAGACTCTGCTGAAGTATTTCTTAAATTAATGCCAAAGTTGTTGTGCAGTCCCACCTAACCATTACACCTCCTGCATAATTTGTGATAATTATGCATTTTACTTGTTAAAGACACACAAGAGAAAAAAATAAACAAGAATTCACTAAAAAATGAAAACAGATGAAGAAAAACAAAGAGCATTAAGCAGTGAGTCGACAACCTTTAAGTGATACAGAGAAAGTATAGATACTGTATCAAACTCAAAATGTTAAAGAGGTTTTGCTCCAATAAACAGAAGAAAAATATGAAAAATAATCTGATTTGTTTTATTAACTTTTGTTTTTATTTTGACTTTTGTTAACCACTCACTGTTTTAGTCAATTTTTTACTCAGAGAGAATCTGATTGGTGTGGCAGACACTTTTTAACAAACAGGAGATGAAACGGTGATCTGACCTGCAGAGGATATGGAATATGATGATTATTTCTGACATCAGAGCCAGAGAGTCAATGAAATGCAGCAAACTGTATTTATCTGGACTGTTATATTCGTTTCAGCTATTTAAGTTAGAAATTATCAGCAAATTACTTTGAAATCCGACTGAGGTGCTCAGAGGAAATATTTCCTCATCAAACCAAGAGTCTGTAAAATAACTGGTTTACAAATTCAACCGTCATCAAAGCTCTGATTGGACGAGCGGCTGACCTCCAGGCAGGGGACGCCCTTGCTGATTGGCTGTGGGTATTCTCGGAGGAGGCGCTCTTCGTCCAGGAACTTGCCGTCTCTCCCGTCGCTCGCCGCCTGGAAGAGGCCGTAGTTCAGGACGTCCTTCAGGGTCTGATTGAGCGTACACAGGATCCGCTGCTTGGCGATCCAGACCGTCGCGTTCGGGTTGAAGCGCATGCATTTCTGACAGCGACCCGAAGGGAAAAGCATAACAAAGAACATCGATAATTCAATATTAATTATTCAGCTAAAATAAACAGGAATGAAAAATAGAAGAAATCTGTAAGGGAGCAAAAACCTTTTCCAGAAACTGTATTCACAGAACAAAAATACAAAATCAAGCCAAGTATTTGTGTCTAGTTTCTACTGCAAATATCTTAGTTCACTTTAATTAAGACAAACTATCTAACAAGTCACTGTTCAGGAGGATAATTCAGCTTCTTTTAAATCAATAATTCCTTAATATTGATGGAAAAATTATAGTTCCACTCATTATTTCACTTGCAACATTTTCCATGTAAATCTCTAGAAAATAAAAACTTAGAAATTTCTGGGTTTCAAAGGTTAAAACTTTTCGTCTTTTGAAATTCTTTCTAGGAAATTTCTGTGATTAATCTCAAAGTTTTTTGGCAGTAATGTATTCCCTTTGTTTCTTTCTACAATGGCCCTGATAAGCCGTCAGAGTTTTGTTTAATGTCAAGTGTCCTGAAATATTTTCACTAGAAACTGGACACAAATACTTGGTAATATTTAGTGTTTCTGCGATGTGAGGCCCAGTAGGACCAGTTAACACATCCACCCAGTCCCAGTGACTGTGAACGGTGCCACTGACGGGTCACTTTACACGCTGACGGGTCACTAAGGGTCTAACTGACAGAACCTGTTTGGCCCAGTCGCCGGTCCTGCTGCCTGCTCGAAGTGAAACAAACAGACAATGGCGGCTCCCTGCCTGCCTGGATGCGGGAGGATCAGCGGCATCAGGAGCGTTTCCAGCTGTTTGTGCTGCTGCTGGGCGTCTGCAGGGACGAGCCGCCTGGATAATCCCATCTCCTGGCAGGAAGTGGGCGGACGAGGACGGAAGCAGATGTCTGGATCCGGTCGGGTCCAGACAAAGGTGTAAATTTAAATCACTTTCCATTATTGTTTCCTCCTCAGCCACAAACAGCAGCTTCATTAGAGACATGCTGTAGGTTTTAATGAAATGTGGTGGCAGAGCTCAGTGTGAAGGACAGAACTGGAGTTTAGAAACTTGCAAAAAGCGACACTTTAAAAAGACAAACCTCTTTATTAACTAAACCAACCAGCAGTAAAACTCCAGACACTGAAACGAGGGAAGACAAAGTTATCAGACTGGAGGACTGGATCAGTTTACCTGACAGACCAAGGTGTGGCAGGTATTTATAATTAAACCCCTTCATTCTGAAACTCCTAAATAAAATCAGGTGCAAGCAGTTATCTTAAACACGAAGCTCTGTGAGTTTCATCACCATGTGATTTATTCTGCAGCCGTTTCTACTAAAGTCTCAGCCGTTCTTTAGAGAACAAGCAGGAAGACGAGGAACCAACACACAGATCAGGGAGAAGATCAGAGGTTTAATGCACCTTCATCAGTGCAGACTGAGTCTCTGCATAGTTTAGTCTGCTCAGCTTCAGCTACAAGCTGTAATAATTACTAAAATGTAATTCTCAATAGATAAGTTAATAGTCATTTCTTTGACTTGGCTGAATTCCTTTGCACATGTGGATTCTACAGTGTAAGAAGAACAGACACAAACTGCAACTCCAAACACAGAGGAGCTCTGAAGCAGTTATAAAGGGTTTGATCATCTGTGAAAGTACAAAATCTAGAAAACAGCTGCATGAGTTGATGGCAGCTGGAGTTGGAGTCACATGGACTGCAGAGTTCATGCTGGCCTGAATTATTCAGCAGATTTCTGAGTGGACGGCTCCACTTCATGCTGGGATCCAGCAGCGCCGCAGAGCGGTCAGAGCGTACATGTGAAGCAGCGCACTGCACATGTGTTCATAAAACATGTTTTACACAACAAATCATCACCGGCGTGCTGATTTCAGGAGCTTCAGGAGGTCACCTCAGGGTCAGGCAGACCAACACCAACCACTCCGCTCTTATTTACAGAAACCCTTTTCTCAGGTCTCTGCAGCAGCTGCTAGTGTGTGTGTGTGTGTGTGTGTGTGTCTCTGCACTTTTAGGTTTCACAACAAGAGTGAAAAGATGTGAAAGGAAAAACAGCATCCATGTGGAAAACAAGGTTTCCCTCAGAGCTCTGAGGCAGCCAAAGACCAGAACCCGTCCAAACCAGAGCTGCAGCAAAGCCGGTATCGGCCACGTGTCAACGTCAAGGTCAAGGTCAACGTCAAGATCAACATCAAGATCAACGTCAAGATCAACGTCAAGATCAACGTCAACGTCAACGTCAAGATCAACGTCAAGATCAACGTCAAGATCAACGTCAACATCAACTCCTGTAGAGCCGCAGGATGAACTGGCTGCTGCTGCTTCAACGTGTTTCACAAAGGCAACAGCTGGCAGGTGATCCAGCTGTTGGATGTTTCAGTTCTGCCTCTGAGCTCCAACGTCTCCTGATCACATCATGTTTTACTCGCTGATCTCAGCCAGAACTCAGCCTGCCAACAAACCCAGACTCTCCAAAAGCTGCATTTCCATCACAAACGTACAAAACTTTGTCAATATTCCACTAATGACGAAAAAACACAATTTTGCAAATGTAATAATTCCATTAAATAAGAAGCACAATTAAAATCAGATGCAAATAAGTTTGTTCACCCAATAATAAATACAATACATGTATAAAAATCAAAACATGCATGAAGTTATGATCATTTGTTGCAGACCTGAGATGCATTAAACCATGAAGACAGTATGACGTAATAAATGCCTTCCAGTTTTACCATCTGATCAAATAAAACCCTCCCCCTCTTCTCTCCTGCTTACGATCAGACATTTCACTTGGCATTAAAATTAAAAACTACACCACATGTCTCCCACTCATGATTCACACTCCTCTGCGTTTCAGCGGGGAAACGAGGCAACGTGAATCCTGTTGGTCACACCTCATTAAAGTCTTCACATCTGAACACAAAGAGGTGAGAAAATAATGTGACGACTTCAGAAAAAACCTGGGAGGATCTTTCAAAAGCCGATAATTAGCATCAGCATTCGAATGGCCAGAAGTTACGTTAAAATGAAGAGAAACGGGGCGAGGACTAATTAGAGATGTTTATCAGTGCTGGAAAAATAACTTACTGATGAACAAAGGAAAGTGGATTTGTTCACATTTTTCTTGTTTAGTTTTTTAGATCTGGTCCAGTTGAATGTTTCTGACTCATTCGTGTTTAGCTCAGAGTTCAGGAGTAAATAAGAAGCTGAAAGGAGGCGGCTGCAGTGAACTGTGACTCTACTGAGATCACTGAACGTAAGATAAGAACCGCCAACATGTGAGACAGCAAAAAAATAAAACGCTTCACCATCTGGAAAAACATCAGTTTTACTCACACAACCCTTTACTTTAACTATACCAGTTTGTTCAGAACCAGGGAATCCTCCTCCGGACCAGAATGATCCAACCAGCAGCTGCATCAATAAAACCAAATACAAATTAACATTCACTAATTAGCACAACACCAAAATCACACTAACTGTACGGGAAATATTCAAACTAACAATTTCTAGTTAGTTTAGCATCTGATTGACATTAAAAACACAAATATTAATATTTCTTACACAACTGGATGTGAATTCAGGCATTAAGGAGTTTAATATTAGCTGAAAAACAACCCAAAGAAAAATAAGATTCAAAGCTGAATAAATTTATCTCCAGCAGAGAAACTGGACACGAGTCACGTCTGAGTGAAACCCAGAGCCGAAGCTTAAACATCCATCATTATTATTTACCAAGTTTTCAGCTCTTTGGGACATTTAGAGCAAAACTTCACATCTTCTGTCTGTGGAAATAAAGGTTGTGTTTTTGAGCTAAACTGGGGGGCAAAATTACAAAAACATGAGGCTGTGGTGATACTGGTTCTAAAATCCAGAAACAATATCATGGATCACTCACTACGCACTGTGAAAAGAGCAGGTGTGTGTGTGTGTGTGTGTGTGTGTGTGTGTGTGTGTGTGTGTGTGTGTGTGTGTGTGTGTGTGTGTGTGTGTGCAGGTCAGAGACAAACGGTTCCTCCAGGTTCAGGTACAAACTGAGAAAAAGCATCAAAAGTCTAAAAGTTATGAAACCTCAGAAAGTCTGGAGAACCGATAAACCAATTGATCCACAACAACAGAAGATCTGGAGGTGAAGAACAGGAGCATTAATCACTCTGGATAATATTACAAATATTCATATTCTTCTATTTTTGTTTTATGAAAGTACCCAAGGTAAATAACAGCTGCTGAGAATTAAAGGCATTTTATTATGAAAGGAGTAGAAAATGATGCAGTTGGATAAAAACATTCAGACTGAATGAGTCGACCTAACAGCCTCCCTGGAGTCCAGGTGTAAAGATAAACAGTTTCAGTTTGGAGTCATAAATCCTCACCGTCTGCTGCAGGTCTGGGATGAGAACCCGGATCACCAGCGAGTTGGACTGGATGTCGTCCATGTGGTTCTGCGGCGGCTCGGCGGTCGCTCTGATCGTCTCGTAGATGGTTTCCTCCCTGGAGCTGTCAGAGGCGCCGTCGTCAGAGTAGTCGGAAAAGCTCTGGGCCATCTCATCCTCGCTGGAGGTGGGGCTCCGGGGCATGTTCAGCAGGCCCGGCGGGTTCAGCTGGACGGAACCAGAGGGGAACAGACGTCAGTTCATTACAACGGAGCAATTCCCTCCGATCCCATCAAACGGCTTCAGTCGCCACAAAACAGCAAAACCTCCTGAAACTCCCTGAAGAGCCACAAGGACTGAACACGTCACTGGAAGGTTTTTCTTCATGAGGACTCATGAGTGAGAAACTGCATCTGCAGCAACCTGCAGCAACCAGCAGCAATTTACAGCAATCTGCAGCAACCAGCAGCAATTTACAGCAATCTGCAGCAACCAGCAGCAATTTACAGCAACCAGCAGCAACCTACAGCAACCTGCAGCAACCTGCAGAAACCTACAGCAACGGCTCGGCCTGAACCGAGGCATCGGGTGATTTATGGGTCAGAAGATGAATCTCCCGACGGCTCATCAGTCAAACTCTCAGGTGTCGTTTTATGATCGACCTGCAGGAGTGAAACTTCTAAAATAGCCTGAATGTGGAACCTGGATGATTGCCGAACTCAATCAGCGAGTTTCAGATCTGGAGAAAAATTCAACCTGAGTCCTTCAGGATGTGAGACGTTTTAAAGTAAATGCTCTAAAATATCGTCAGTTCCTCAAAATCTAATGACTTTTCTCTTACAGATTGCTGAATCTGCCATCTTCCTGTTATTTTTTTTCTTCAAGCCCCCACAGCTCAGAGAAAACAAATTTTTTGCTGCTTTTACTATTTTTCTCCTCTGTGTTCTAACTTTATTCCTTTGCTTTCCACTCAGCCTGCTCTGGGATCCTGAGGGATAAATCCTGGAAACAAAACGGAGCCGTTGCTGAACACGACAGACTGAGCATACAGCAGGCGAGCTGAACATAAAGGTCAGGAACACAACGTTCACGACTCCCTGGAAATACGGAGAAACTGACTCAAAGTTTCTCCTCCTCAGAAGAAAAGCTCAGCACTTGTCTAATATCAGGACCGTTAGCAGAAAACCTCCCAGGGTTTCATTCAGTACGATCCTCACACTGATGACTGACGTCAGCAGCTACATGCGGACATTTCTGAACGGTTTTCCAGGTAAATTGGACCCTTTAAGGCAAATGACTAAAACGTCAGTGAATGTCGTCGTACTGATCGGCCCAGATCTGCTGCTTCAAACTGCCTTCATTCGCAGATCTCTGAAGCTTTATGGGATGTTTCAGACCTGAACCAATAACTGCAAACTGTCATAAAACAGGAAGCAGAAAGATGAAGAGTTCAGAGGGGAACCGTTCCCCCCGGGTCCCGCAGGGGAACCGTTCCCCCACCGGGGAACCGTTCCCCAACCGTTCCCCCACCGGGGAACCGTTCCCCAACCGTTCCCCCACCGGGGAACCGTTCCCCCCGGGTCCCGCAGGGGAACCGTTCCCCCCTGTTCCCCGGTGGGGGAACCGTTCCCCCACCGGGGAACCGTTCCCCCACCGGGGAACCGTTCCCCCACCGGGGAACCGTTCCCCAACCGTTCCCCCACCGGGGAACCGTTCCCCCCGGGTCCCTCCAGGAATGATGGACAGCGGACCTCAGACTGTTTGCAGATTTTTCCATAGAGCATTTCTGATGTTCAAAAGACATTTTTAAATACTAAGACATAATTCTACTTGACACACTATTGGCTGGTGTTTTCAAAGCAGCCAATAGCGAAATATTGACAAAGTTTTACAGACTTTTGTCATGGAAACTCATCTAATGCCTTTCTGTTGGTTGGGATTGTTGGTAGTAAAAGCAATCGGAGGATATCTGCACAGACGCAAACAGGAGAGAAAATCAGTGCAAGAGGAAATAAATTCAAACAGTTTGGGAGGGGAGGGAGCGTAGTCAAACATCTGAGAGTCAAACGACAGAGTTTGGTTGCTTCCCAGCAGAGAGGATCTGATTCGTCCAGCAAGTTTCAGCCTGAAGCGTTTCCAGGTGAATCTAAACTTGATGGAAACACCCAGAACAGACCGAGGACTCAGTGGAGGAAGAATTTATTGGTTCTGGATGTGAATATGTAGCAAATTCTGTGGAAATTGGCTGTCAGTGTGGACGAAACGCACATATTTTATGAGCTGTAGGATTTACCTTTGGTGTTTCTAATAAGCAATAGTAATAATGGTGTTATTACTGTGTAATTGAAGCAAGGTGCTCATTAGAAACATCGTTGGTGTTGAACTGATGTGAGGGAACCTTCACTCAGCCGCCTGTAAACACTGAGCTCTGATAGAGAGCAGAGGATGAGACGTTTGGGTACAGCTGGAGTTTTGTGAGTCATGCTGAGTTATCGGCGCTGCTCAGGCAGGCGTTCATTAGCTGCGATGGCCGACGCTGTGACATCATCACCTATACCTGCTGTCTGATAACAGGAAGGTCACTGATGCTGCAGTTTCTGTCTGATCAGGACAAAAACGGTTCAGCTTCCCTCCTCTGAGCTCAGAACCAGATGAAAAATAAGAAAAAGGAAAAAAGGTGAACATGTTAGTTATTATAAGTTGTTGAGAAAATTACTGCTTCCTTTCATCAGCATGAAGAGCCTCTTCTGGAGATTTCTGCACCTTTCCTCTCTGGCTTCCAGCTGAGGACTTCATCCTGTAATGTGTATAATTTTCCTGAATACTTTTGCAATCAGCATGGGGCCAATTACAGTCACTCTGAGTGTGTGTTGGTGTTAACAGGAGCGGTTCTGTTTGGATGAGCAGGAGAGCCGGACCCAGCTGACAGTGATCAGAACCTGATTAAAACGGGCTCACATCAGGGTGAATCAATGGAATATTTTTTGTATCTATGGCAACTGGTACCTGCTGCATGCATTGATAGCAGTTTCTATACCTGCAGATGAAGGTGTAATTTCAACCTGGAATGACGAACCTTCAATGTTTAGCAGAGAGGAGAAAAAACGGCACTTTTTATTTTTCTACTACATAAAAATAACATTAAAGGATGAAGAGTAAAAATATGAAAGTTCTGGCCAACTGTCCAGTAGCTGCAATTTCACTAATTAACATAGAATTTATTAATATTAAAAAAAAACTTTCAAACACAGTTAAAATCACTCGATATTAAAAACATCCAACAACTTCCTGGTTGTTGGTCATGTGACAAAAAAAAAGTCTTTCCATTGCAGTTTTGCAAAATACACCAATTTTGATACAACTACAAAAAAAACACCTCATCCTGGTGCAAAAACTTTTTATCAAATTGCCGTGTTTTTATTAAGCAAATTTATTTTTGTAATTCCAATTTATGCAGTGATGGAAACGCAGCAGCTGGTGACTTGGACAGAGAAAACTGGGTTCATCCCAGTCTGGTTGGTTCTGCAGAACCAGAGTAAGAACAACATGTGAAAGTTAAACTTTAAGGATTTTCATATCCTGTTACATCCAACCTGGTCAATGAGCAACATGACCAACAAATCCAGGAACTGAAACATCAGAGGCTCAGACTCTGGACAGCTAACTGGCTAACTGATGAGCAGAGCTAAACATGTAGCTGCTAGCTAACCGATGAGCAGAGCTAAACATGTAGCTGCTAGCTAACCGATGAGCAGAGCTAAACATGTAGCTGCTAGCTAACCGATGAGCAGAGCTAAACATGTAGCTGCTAGCTAACCGATGAGCAGAGCTAAACATGTAGCTAACTGGCTAACCGATGAGCAGAGCTAAACATGTAGCTAACTGGCTAACTGATGAGCAGAGCTAAACATGTAGCTGCTAGCTAACTGATGAGCAGAGCTAAACATGTAGCTGCTAGCTAACCGATGAGCAGAGCTAAACATGTAGCTGCTAGCTAACCGATGAGCAGAGCTAAACATGTAGCTGCTAGCTAACCGATGAGCAGAGCTAAACATGTAGCTGCTAACTAACCGATGAGCAGAGCTAAACATGTAGCTGCTAGCTAACCGATGAGCAGAGCTAAACATGTAGCTGCTAGCTAACTGGGAAGTCTGATCCGTGTCAGTCCAGTGTCTGAATCTGGACCTGAAAACATTGGATAAAATATTTCTCCTGCGTCACATCAGAACCCTGAATGCATCTCTGGGATTATTTCTGAGGTGTGAAGAAACGAGACGAGAGTTTCAGGAAAGAAATGCTCTCAAGCAGTGAGACATCTGATGCAATCTGAGCTCAGCCTCCTGTTCACAGACATGACAGTTTTCAGGAGATTGCAGGAATCCAGAACCGGAGCGGATCAGCCTCATTCACCGGGATTCTGCTGCATGCCGTCAGGTCCAGCAGGATCAGCAGACAGAGGAGATCTCCATCAGGCCTCACCAGCACTTCCTGTGCTCCTTTCATTAAATTTGATGCATGTAATTATGAGCTGCTCTGCTTCAGAGTCCATCTCTCATCATCGCTGGATTAATTTTCCTTTCACAAAAGTCTCTCCTTCATTCTGAGGTGTAATTGAAAAGATAAAAAGACCTTTTTGTGACTTTCTATAGGTCTTCAGACATCAGAGTGTAGAGCTCAGTAATGAACACAGTAATTTGCTTTGACTTGTGTGTGTGTGTGTGTGTGTGTGTGTGTGCGTGTGTCTTCATGTGTGAAATAAGAGCAGAAAAGCAATGTCCTGTCAAACGTCTGACAGAAACAGTTTTTTGTCTGAACACCGGTGAGGATGACGCCTGGAATTAGAGCTCAGAGCCATTAAAGCAGAATTAATGTTTTCTTTGTCTGCAAACATCGACGTGTTCACGTCTGTGTGGACGAAAGAAACCAAAACTTCGGCTTGTTACCCCTCAGACTCGGTTCGTCTTTTGATTTACAGAATCCAGAAACAGAACGACCTTCGTTTCAGGTCAGATTTGTTGAACAGATCTTTATGAAAAGCAGGTTTTGTGTGATAATTATCAAATCCAGATGATTGATTGGAATAACAGGACAGTTAAAACCATAAATTTAACTCTGAGGCATAAAGGAGAAGTTCTGGTTTTGTTTTTAAAGTTCAGGTCATTTAAATGAGGCATTTATGGAAAGAAAAGGAAACTCGGCACAAAGGACGCAGATCTGTGGGATTTTTGTCTGTATGCAGATGCTCAGCTCGTTTTTCACGTCTGAACCAACAGGATGTTGATTCAGACGCTCTCTGATTTAAAATCTTCCAACGTCGCACAGAGACGAGGCGGCCGCCTTCTGGCAAACACAAATATCAAACAGTAAAAGTAAAAAACACAATTTTAAAGATTTAAAATTAGTTTTCTTCCTGTTAACTAGTCTGCTCCTTTTAATAAATAGAATCATTATTTTGTTCTTAAGGCTATAAAAGGAATAAATGAAATGAGTTTTATCATTTTAAAAATATGCATCTTCTTAACTTAACATTAAAGTATATTTGGAAACATTTGACCAAAATATATTTTTAAAAAAACTCCACATACAATAACATGAATATAACAGATTTGATTACAGCTCAGTGGCTCATTCATACTTTACTGTTTTAAATTTTACATCATATTTTCTACCTCACAGTGTGATGATGTTCTGCTTTGTTGATAATAAAAAGCTCAAAATAATCCAACGGATCGATTCAGATGATGTCACTTTTCATGCTTCACAACGTAGCTCTATTGTCTCCAGATTGTCTCCTGCTGCTGCTGCAAACCTAAACTTTTAACCTTTAGTTGAATGTTTCTTCCACTGCAGCTGAAGAATCTTTAACCTGATTCTCTTTAGGAAACAGCAGAAACACGTTCATGTGTTGCAAACCGGCTCTGATCCGTTTTCACAGAGCTTCTTGTTTTACTGATAAATTATCCCTTGAAGCTCTTAAGTGCTCCCCAGAAAAGAAGAGGATCGCCATGGCAACCAGTGACGCAGAAATGTCCTGGGTTTCTTCGTCTCGTTATGTTTCTCTTCATACTATTATTGTTCCATCATAGATTTGACTGTTTAAAACCAGGAAGAATTAAAATAAAACCACAGAAAACCTCCTCAGACGAAGAGTGAAGGTCTTTGACAGTTTAGGTCAGTTCAAAGGTCAAAGGTCAGTTCAAAGGTCACAACTGATGTGTGTTTGCTGCACCAGAAACTTTTATCAACCAAAATGTTTTCTGATTTTTTGAGTTTAGTGAACATTTGAAATAAGAGAAAAAATCTAAAGTGACCTCAGAAATAAACTGACAGGTGAGGCAATAAGTCAGACAAACTGGTTTATTTTACTTTAACTCATTATGGAAACAAATGACTGGGGGTAGGGATCTGGGATGCTCACAGTGGAAATTATACAAAGTGGTGGAAAAAGCCAAAGCTTTTATGCAGATTGCCTCGTATATCCACTTATGAAAGTTAGCAGGTTTTAAGAAACGTTCTGGTTTATGTTAAGACGTTAAACTGTCTCTGCATTAGAGACGAACCACAGAGTCTTTGTTCCCACATATTCATTTATATGAGCATCACTGACTGGTGAATCTAAAAGTGTTTTTATAAACTGAACATTTACAGTGAAGTGAACGTTAGAGTCCAGTTTTAGTCTCCAGTGCTGCATCAGATCCTCCTGCTGGCCCTGAAGCTGCATTAGAAAGAATATTAGAATATTGTGGATTAATCATGTTGTTGCACACTGATGGAGACATGAAGCACAGGCGAGTTTCACTCCATCTGTGTGGAACATTATTCCAGTCCAACAGCGAGTCGCTGAGCAGAACCTGACGTCTAAACATGGCGGCTCTAAAGCTTAGAGTTTCACAGCCACAGGCATCAAAATTATCCCAATAAGTTCTGGTTCTGAATAGAAATCTGCTTGATTATGACCAGCATCCTGCAAGCTTGACTAAAAGAATCCATAAAAATCAGTGTGGATGTTTCAGAGCAGGGCGTCCAGCACATGGAGCTGCGATCCTGCAGCTTTTAAATGTTTCTCTGCTGAATCTGATGGTTGAATTTCCAGCAGCCTGTTAATGACACATTCAGGAAAGTCTGGAATTACAAAGATCTCTTCATGCTGTTTTTCTCCAGACTGCAGCGTACGACGGTCTGTTAGGGCCAGACCGAGAGAACTGATTTATTTTTAACTGAATGAAGGTGTAATATTACCATCACCATTGTTACAACTTTAATCTGATTATAGTAGCTTGTTTTACCATGAAACAGTTTTATTCTGTTTTCCCTCTGGAGTCTCTGGGTCTTTCTGTGTTTATCTTCAGGCCTCATGACTGACGCATCGTGATGAAAGCCGAGTGAAATGCAAACCCTGACGGGAATCTGGAGCATCTGTTTACATGACAGTAGAGTAAAAATGTACAGTAGTGTGACCCAGATCTTTCAGAGGCAGGAACATGACATCTCCAACAGATCGCCCCCTACAGGTACGAAGACTCAGCAACACAAAGACGAGCAGAAACTGCAGATCTTCACTTTGAGCCACTTAATGACGTTTTCTGCACACGCACTCTCAGGAGGTCTCACTCTGAGCCAATACTCTGATCTGGAGAGTTTTTATTCAGGTAAATTGAGGGAAAGCAGGAGAGGAGTCAGAGGGCTGCTGCTGCTGGAAGACTGAAAATTTAATCAGCATCAGATACTGCATGCAATATTTACTTTGTGTTCAAATTGTTTAGGAAGAATCTGAGGAATTTTTCTCAAATGTATTGTGACAACAAAGCTTTCTGCAGATCTCTATTAAACACTAAAACTCTTCTTTTGCTCTTAGATTATTGTTTGGTCCTTTCATTGCTGCAGTTTCAGTGTTCGCTGTGTTCAATTTTTCATTCTAAGATGTAATTCATCCTGAGAGCCGAAGCTTGCCTTCATCCTGTGGAAGGTGGTTCTGTTGTCTCATGTAAAGGTTAAATCTTTAGTCCTGTAACTGCGGCAACAGAGGAAGGGGTTAAAGTTTTATCACATAGCAACAACAGCGGCGTAGGAGGAGGAGCTGAAACACCTCCAACTGGAAGAATCCTCTTAAATCTGTTTCCAAGGTTTCCCGGTACGTCTCAGGACGCCGCAGGATGTCTCAGGATGTCTCAGGACATCACAGGACGTCTCGGGACGTCTCGGGACATCTCGGGACATCTCAGGACATCTCGGGACGTCTCGGGACGCCAGAGACGTTTGGATCTTC
Organism: Alfaro cultratus; assembly: GCA_903066825.1. Classification (NCBI taxonomy): domain Eukaryota; kingdom Metazoa; phylum Chordata; class Actinopteri; order Cyprinodontiformes; family Poeciliidae; genus Alfaro; species Alfaro cultratus. The sequence continues at coordinate 21,904 of CAEFZX010025194.1, forward strand.
CAGAGATCTTTAAATGGTTTTATATGAGTTCTTCTGTCTCACATGTCTGGTTTTACTGGAGTTCAGTCTTAATGTCCAGTTCTGAGGGTTTTTGCTGCTGAGACGCAGACAGATCATCAGCTACAAAAGGAACAGCAATAAATGGAGAAGATATTACAGTTTTTAAAAATATAAATATATTCTTAATATTTTCCCCTATTAACTAAAAGTAAACATAAGAGGGTCAATTTAGACCTGGAAACCTCCATCACTAAAACAAAAGGATTCTAAGAATTATCAAAACGTTTAAACTTTTAAAAGTTCATCTTCAGGTTATGAATATTCGCTTCCACATGAAGTTCCAGGAAAATAAAACTGCAGCAACAACTTTCTATACATTGAAGCAATGCAACTGTAGATGAGGCATCACAGCAACGACCTCTTGATCAAATGAATTAACCTCAAGCCACAACGATTCACTCACCTCAGTATGCAGGATGCTCAAAATGAAAGTGAAACTGACTGTACCTAATTTCTGATTCATTTGGTTAATATTAACCTTTTTGTGGCTCTCAGATTATTGAAATTTAAAACAAATGACAAAAGTAATGTACTCAGTCCTGAAGCAGTTAAACACTAAGAATAACAAACACAGAACTCAACACTTCTGAAGAACTAAAATAATGACACGAAGGTTTTAACAGGAAACTGGTTTTATGAAATCGAGGCCCAACAAAAGAATCCAGGTGATTTTTAGCCTCAGTTTGTCCAAATGAAATGAAGTCACTTTTGTTTGCTGTAAAATCAGAAGGATACCCAGGATGGAACCGTGAGGAACGCCGCCTGAAAGTGGAGCTGCAGTTAAACATCACCTCCTACAAGAGCTCCTACATCTGCATTCATCATTTAAATAAAAACTAAATATGTTTCACATTTCAGATAAACCAAATATTCCTGTAGAGATGCTTATTAAATTATTCCAGCACATCTTATAAAGCTGATCGTTCCATATTTCCAGAACTTTGTTCCATCTCTACCTTTAAGACCTGAAACTTTTCAGTTTGACAGTTAAGCTGCCAGACTCCCAGGTTGAGTAAAGACTGACCCACTTTCCTGCACAGTTTATGAACAAAATTACCCATAAATGGAACACAGAGACAGACGGGATGAAGAGGAAGATCAACAGGAGAAAAACAACAACTTTGTCCAACTCTGAGTTAATCATCACTCAGCAGCAGCTCACTTCAGAGACACTTGTCCGGACAGCAGGTGATGTTCCAGCTCCTGACATCTGATTAAAAACGGTTATTTATGAAAGATCCACTTGTTGCTTCGACTGCCGAAAAGCAAAACACTTTCAGACACTTCAGTCTTGCTGCTGCTCTCATCGTACCTCAACAGAAAAGTCACCATCTTGAACTCGACTTTTTAATTTGCTGCTGTCGTCTGTGAATTCTTAGTCTTTGCATGTTGAAGGAAATCAGAAACTCTGATTTTCTGACTGGAAGTTTGCAGACGATTTTAAAAAGACAAAGCAGCAGGTCAGGAAAAGCCTGAGGAAGGTGGAGGTTTGTTCTACGCAAACGAGCAAAGACAAGATTTAAAAAATATAAACCATATAAAGATTAATGCCACTTATTAAACCAGCAACCAGGAAGCAATGACATTTAAACTGGGATTTAACAGGAAAAGAAATAAATCTGACATTTTCAAAATAAGACATGCTAAACATATTAAGCTGATTGTTGGATTCTTTATTCAGGTTCCTGCTAGTTTAATAAAAGCATTTAGAAGTTACAGATTTCTTCAGGTGTTAGTGAAATATCCTCCAGAGCTGCTGCAACACGGCCAAACCCGGCTAACGCGTCCAGCATCGGATCAATTTTTAATAACTCCATTTTAATTAGCAGGATAAACGATGATGGATCACTGCTGACAGGAAAGTTCAAAATGAAAAAGCTGTGAAAGGGAAACCAAGAGTCCTGGTGTTTCTTTTAAGGGTTAAAGTTCACAGACATGAGCTGCACAACCAGCCAGCAGCAGGTTGGTTGGTGTGAATCCTCACCTGGCAACGACCTTCAGCTTCTACTGCTGGTTTCTCACTCCGACGCCAAACACTCGTCTACTGCCTGGACTTTACATCTCTGAGGAGATTCTTCCCTCCATGCAGGACTAGTACAGGTCAAAGGTCAAGAAAAGAGAAGCTAACGTTCCTGCAGACCCCACACATCCTGGACACAAACAGTTTAGACTTTTAGCTTCAGGTTGGTGCTACATAGAGTGTTTCCCTCCAGGCCCAGATGGAGGCTGAACAGATCCAGTCCAGGCGTGTTCACACCAGGCTGCGGAAGAAACCAGATTTCTCCTCTAGTCTTCTTCCAGATTCTGCTGCACATTTAAGACGAGGTTTTAAACCGTCACACGTTTCAAACTCACCGACTGCTTAATATAAAGAGATTTAACCTGAAAGCTCTGTGGTTTCCTCTGGCAGAAAGTACAAAGCATTTCCAGAGGAAAAGTACTTCATTATGTTGTTAACGGGTTTCTGACAACAGAAGGAACTGGAGGCGAACACAGAGCAGCACAGATTCATCAGCAGATCATTTCTCCTAATCTCCCCCCTGCTGCTTTAATCAGCGCACAACAAACAGACCTGCCCTCTTTATGTAAAACCTCCAGCGTTTGTCAGATAAAACTGGACCGTTTCAGAGTTCACCCAAAGAACACAGATTTACAGCGCAGAGCCTCAGAAACGCATCACAAACTTTTACATATTTTCTCTGAACTTCCACGTCTGATTGCATCTTTTATTGAGCAAAGTTCAATCTGACTTTTAGCTCCTACAGTCTGTCAGGCTATTGTTAGCTGGTTAATTAGCTGGGCTGTTAGCCGTTAGCTCGCCTGCCGCCAGCAGCGCTTGTTGCCATGTCAACGGTGCCTGAAAGACATCACCAGGCCACGCCCCTTTGCTCTCCTCTCCGGTTTCCACAGCAGGACTTCATGACTGACTTTCAGTCGTACAATGAAACTTTATCTGAAGTTTTATTAAAAGGAACTTTAAAACAAGAATGAATTCAACTGAACCCAGACCGACCCAGAGCCAGAGCCGGGTTTGGAGCTGGCTCAGAGTTCTAATCAGAGTTTGATTACACGTTCACACCTCCGCAGACGAACCGGACCTTGTAGACAAACAGATTGGAGTTGGATTAAAGTGGACTGACCAGGAACGCATCCTCACTCTTCCTCTTCTTTCTACAGTAACATTAATATGTCACAATCATCTCCTCTAAGACCCAAAGTAAGAGCCTTCATCCAAGCCGGTGGATGAGTTTCGCTCTCTTCCTCCTCCTCTGCTCATGTCGCCACCTCTCAGATGGACTTCATGACCTCCAGCTCCGTCCTCACCTGAACAATCAGGTGAGAGCGCTGAGCGGCGCTCCCTCTGCGTGCAACAGGAACCGAGGTGAGAATGAGAAGGTTGATTTATTCCTGAAGCAGGTTGGAGATCTCTGACTTGTCAGGTTGATGTTGATGCTGCTGCAGCTGCTGCAGCATCACTACGGCTCTGCGCCGCTGCAGCAGAAAACAGAGCACACAAGGACACAGACGGTCTGAGGCTTTCACAGAGAAACCACTCTGCTCTGATGCCATGCACACATCTGAGGACAAAAGCAGGAGGAGAAAGGAGGAATCCAGCTTCCACTGTGAATAATTACCGTGGCGACAGGAGAGCCTGCGCTAAGAGGAAGAGCCGCCACCGGTTCGAGAAACGTAAAAAACACAGAAAAACCTTCATCTGCTTCCTGAGTCCTTCACACAACGACTTCTTTGACTTTGAAATCACAGAAGTAAATGTCAGAATAAGTTTTACGTTTGGCCCGGCTCCATCACAGATCCACTCTGTCAGGTTCAGAACCGAACCGGGTGCCGGCTTCTTTCCAGAACAACCTTCAGACATTTCTACACTTCAGTTATTCAGAATGATGTCATCACCGTGACAAATATTAAATATTAGAACAGATTTGGTACATCAGAGGTCGGGTCAGGGTCCGAACTGGTTCAGGCCGAACAGGTTCTGCTGGGCTGACCCAAAGCACCAGAGGAACATACAGCTGAGACCAGATATTTACATACACCAGCCAGGTTTGTAAACTAGCCTGGACCAGAGAGTCTTCCTCTGAACCAGACCTTCAGATTTTACATTTTTACAGAGTTTTGTTCCTCTGGTAAGGCACAGACCCAGTGAATGGGAGAGTTTGCTACGTCTGAACTTATATGTCAAATAAGTTTAGCCCTTTAGTGCATGAACACACCATCTGATGGTCATGCAAATTTTGAACCAACTTTTAAAATGTTGCAAAAAGAAGAGAAGGAGAAGCAGTCGTGTTTCCATCTACGGCTTTGGATCAACCAGGTCACATAAAGCGTAGTGGTAATGAAACAGGAAGTAAAGGTTGGAAACTAGCATGGACCTCAGAGGCGGAGTATTCACTAACGGGATCAGGAATATTAACCTGTTGGACTCATTTTTAAAAACTGTTCATCTCCTTCATTGTTATAAACGTCACAAACTGTCGTGATAAATAAGAACAGAGCAAAAGCCAAAGACCTTCAGAAGAGGCTGGTGAAGACGGAACCATGGCGCCGTTATCCGGTACCAATATGGACCGAAAGGCTCAGAGAAGAAGAAGTTATTCCAGAAGTTCATAAAGAGCCAGATTAGAATCTATAAATGAACACAGGGAAACAGTTTCAATGTTCAGAGGCATGAACTGTGATCAGATGAAACTAAAACTTAATGTTTAATAACCATCATAACTCAATTGCATATTCTAAACATATAACTGCCATATTTCTTTTCTAAAACTACATTTTAATGGCTGCACAGCGTCTGTAAGAGAGCAGAATGCATCCAGCCTGTTGAGCGACTTGATGTTGGTTTTGGCTCATGAAGCCAGACTTGCAGCTTAACTCAGCAATCCAGCATTTATCCCTGAAGATCCCTCAGAATCACATTATCATAAAACATTCTGTAGATTTTTAGAAAAGCTACATATTGAATTCATTATATATGACTTGGTCTTCACCAGTAGTCACCTTGCCATCAGTAAGAGGATTCATTTTAATCAGGCCTGCCTGCAGCACACAGGTTCACAGAGAGAACAGGTTTTTATTTCCCGTCGAGACGCGATACAAACAGATGAGTCAACGGCGTAACGCATCAGGAGAACACATGAATGCTGGGTACACACGGCCATGTGCTACACCCAGGGGGAGACATGCTGCTGGCTGGGGATGCACTCAGTTTAACAGCTTTAAGTCACATTACAGACCAACTGAAACCATTTCATGGTTTTTAATCTGTCCTGTTATTAAAATAAACTAACTTTATTAAACGTGTTAGTGAATCTGATGCTTGTAGCAAAATATCAAACCAAGCAGAGGCGTGATGGAGACGAGGTAGAGACCTAAATTCAGATCCATCATAAACGCACTCCAGTCTGAAATGGTTCCCAGGAGTCATGGTGAACCTCAGGGATCCGAGGCTGAGCTCACACAGCTAGCAGCCTAAATCAGGCTGTTTCATGGTCTGAACATCCAGTTTTCTGATTAAAACTTTGATCTCTTCTGTTTCAACAAGTGGAACAAGATCAGATACATATCCAATAGTTTCAAAGTATCTGCAGTTTGAACATCCATCCATTTTCTTCCGCTTATCCGGGGTCGGGTCGCTTCAGAAGGGAAGCCCAGACTTCCCTCTCCCCAGCCACTTCTTCTAGCTCTTCCGGGTTTGAACATCATGTCTCATTTATCGGATTTTTTGTCAGAATTCTGCATCAGAAGAAACCAGATGTGATCAATCCAGACGTCAACAATGGCTGAAGCTTCATGTTAGGATCTTGTGACGCTGCAGTTGGTTCTTCATCCACATGCGGATCATTCTGGGTCCTAAACCGTTCACACACAGGTCTGCTGCTGCTGCTGCTGCTGCATTTAGTTAGTAGAACGAATGACAAGACAAAAATAGGATGTCAGCAAATAAACTGGAATTAAGCATGAAAAGAAGGCTTCATCTCCACCTTGTTCAGAACAATGCTACAAATTATTTTTGTCCAGATGAATAACTATGAATGCCTTGCAGACTTATTAATGTCATTACGGACTAAACAGCGGCGGTGTGAATGCTCCTTAAAGTCGATGGACATGTGTTTCTATTTACCATGAAATTAAAGGGGAAGCAGGAAGCTCCTTATTAGGAGATGATTGCTTCCTGTTGTATCTAAGGAGATTTTAATTTGTGCGTCAGTTTTCGTCTGTCCTGCCCTGAATCCACTTCATATCTGACTGTTGTTGTAAACATCCGATCGGCTCAAATAACTCAGGTTTTCCTGTGGCGCTCAGACAGCAGCGCCACGTGTCTGAGAACCTTACTGGGCCCACGAACCCACCACGCTAACGAAGACGTTCGACTCAGAAACGCCATTCAACTTTAATGGAATTCCTCCATTATACACACATGGCCCAGTTCTGGATAATGCTTTACATCTGGGCCGCTCTCCACGCTCTGAATATTCATGAGAAACTTTGTGCAGCCAGAGGGAGACAAAACAATCCATTGTGGACCTGAAAATGAGCTTTGAGCAGATGTACGCGTCAGAAAGCGCTGCGCTGGCGGCTCTGATTGTTGGTAAACCTTTTTTAAACAAGGAGAGTGAAAACTGATCTCAGTCCACCAGGACTCATCAACTATTTATGCTCTGCAAGATGTGAAGATCAAACAACCATTGTGATCAAATTAGCATCAAACGGAACCTGTTCAGACTTTTATTACTTTACAAAACTAAGTTTATCATTTAGCTCAGAAATAAACGAGGCAGCGGACTGATCTCAGGAGAGCAGGTGGCTGAACTGAAGGCAACAAACCAAACTAATTTCACCGGCTGAGCCAGCATCTGGCCAGCTGGACGTCCATCAAGACGTCAGAGGTCAGGAGACGATCACCAAACTGGCTCATTTTAAGGATGTGAAGATCTGAAGTCCTGTTTTATATTTTATTCCCTGTAGAAACGGTCGGCGTTGGTTTGACTGGATGGTTTTTAAACAGCAGAGACGTTCAGCACCAAGCAGGGAGAGACCAGCGTCAGTCTGACATCACACCGACTGCTGAGGTCACATGCTGAGGTCAGCGCTCCGCTAAAGGCCCACGCTAACCAAGTCTCACCTCAACGATGGAAATGTCAGATAAAAAGCAACATGACGGTTTAAAACTATCACATCTGATTTAGTTATGGAAGTGGCTCAAATCTGACTTTTTTTTTTTACTTGGGTGGCAAATCAGAACTGGTCCATTCAGACTGTTGAGAAAAAGTCAGATACGTGTCGCAGTTACAATCCATGTGAAGAAAGTCAGAGTGGTTAAAGACAGAGCTGAGTTTATGTCACATCATGGCTGCAGGCATCATGGCTTGAAGAAATCAGGCTGAAATCCCAGATTATAAACTGTTCAACACAAACTGTTGATGCAAATATAAATCTGGCTTCTACAGATGAAGCCATGCAGAATAAAGAAGCATTAATCTGTTGTCTCTTCCTAAGCGTTGCAGCTTCCTCCTCCAGGATCTGTTGGATGACCGGAGCAGTTTGAGCTGAATAACTGCAGGGAAACGCGGATCGAGCTGCAGGCTCAGAGCGCAGCTGCAGCTCCACAAACATCACTGGAGTTTGTTTTTCTTCCTTCTGTTTTGTTGTGCATCAGATCCTCGAGGCCATTGTTGGAGCAGCAGGCTGCATCTCTTCAGGTGTTTACTGATCGTTCAGGAACTGATTGTTTCACCACCTGCTCACTTCTTCAGCAGAGCAGGAGCGTCGCTGAGCCTCCTGCGGCACCGAGACGCATTCAGAGCGGCTCACAGAGGCGCCGGGTTGAAACAACAGGAAAATTAAATCTCCTCTTTATATGTCAGAGAGAAGGTTATTTCTAATAAATCACCTCGATAACTAAAAGCTATAAGATCCAGCTTACACCAAAAGATATTCACAGCAGAATTAGATAAAGAGTTGAAGAATTTAAACTGGCCAATTTCAAGGTCACAGATGAAACAACTTGATGTTTCCAACACCTGGAGGCTTTTTTATCTTCATTTCCTCATCAGTTAAGGTGATTAGAAAGCAGACAGAGTTGTTGGAAGAGCAACGTTCCTGTGGAATCAGAGGTCAGGCGAGTCGCACGCCGGCGTGAAGCGAATCAATCTGTCAGAGATAAGAGAGAGCGGATCACAGCTGGGAACTAAATCGCTCGCTTCGACCTCCAGAACGATGAGGGAATCCTGGAACTTTTCCAGGGAAGAGGAACAGACCAGCTGAGGACGGACGCTGCAGATCCGATTCCTCTTACTGACAGAACGGGTTTCAGCCCGGCAACCACTGGCCCATAAAACCCAGCAAAACAAAACATCCGTCTGCACAGAGGGAAAAAAGTTTTTTCCAACAACAGAAAGAGCTGCTGCGTTTTCTCTGGCACCCAGAGCTCAACTCAACTCCACAGATTTAATGTCCTGCAGCGTCTTTAAGATCAGAGTCTGACTGAAGGAGCGAGAGCCGTTATTATTCCAGACTTTGTAATAATTTATTGCCCTCTGCACTTTTACTTCCAACTTTTGCTCACTTGCATCTCTGCAGTCAGAAACTCTTCTTCCTGTGGATCAATCCTGGTGTTTCTTGGTGCAACAGAGTGAAGCACCAGAATGGTTCTGAGTTTCTGCTCCGGTGAGAACAACCAGAGAACTTCCTGCGCTTCCTGATTCTCCCCTGAGAGTCTGGGATGAGATCAGCTGCATGGCGTCGTATTAAACTGCATTTATTCACATGTGATCCTCTGCTGTAATTAAAGTGTCCAATCAGCGTCTATTTGATTCAATCATCAGGTTCATTTCCACCGCTGCTCCTTCAAACTGCAACAAACTTTAATCCAGATTAAGCCTTAAATTGGATTAGAAGTCTGCTGGGTTTAAAGTCATCGGAGAGATTTTTACCTTCAAACATCCAGTGATCTGCAGAAGTCAAGACTGAGAATAATTAACTGGATTAGTCACCATGAATCGATTATTGAAATAATCGTCCACTAATCAATCGTTACCTGGGCTAAAAAAGGCCGTTTGGTGAAAGAACAACATTCAACTGTAATTAAACTAAAACTGTACAAAATTATTTTTTAATTACTCTGCCTCAATTAATTATTTTACCTTTAAGATGATGAGTTTTCCACATGTTGGTGGATTTTTAGCTGCAGATGCTACAAATGATCAGGTACTCAGTAACAGAATGATGTTATTGAATTTTTGATTAATAAAATGTTTATATATCAATCAACAGGAAAACGGATCAGTTGCCATTTTGAAACTTTCAGCTCCTGAAAACAGAAAGTTTTATTCCAGCAGCAGTTTTACTTCTGTTACATTCACTATTGTTGCATTTAATTTGTTGTATTTTATTTGCGTCCACCACAAAGCATTTCCGTCAGGTGTTTGCTAATTGCTGCTGGCTAGTCTGAAGGAGCTTGAAGGCGTTTTTCACAGGTTAATGGTTGCCATGGAGATTAAAGGATTTCTCTAACATGCATGAAAGAATCAAAGCAAAACTCCTGGAATGGTTTTGATGAAGGAGTAAATTTCAAAAAGGTCGATTTTACATGCTGCCCCTTTAAAGAGCCGAATGGAGGAAATAAAACCGTTTTTATTGGCTGAGTTTGTTTCATGAGAAAAAGAGGAGGAGGAGAAGGAGGAGGAAGAGTTTCCCATCCGGCAGAGCAGCATATGGAAGCGTCTCCTGTTCGCTTGGTGATACATGAGCTGTGACAAACGTGACCCGCAGACGGACTCTTACAAACGGGCATGCAGCCACGGACATGTCCATATGCGTCCTCTCTGACACACACACACACACACACACACACACACACACAGGGCAGTGAGGTGTCAGGCCGAGCCGCAGCCTCGTGGTTCTGCTCCATCACAGCAGCGCTTGTCGCCTCATTAACCTCCTCAGACTCGGTCAGCGCTGCAGTCAGCCCGACTGGAACAGGTTCTGTTCATTAATGAGTCAGAACCTCAGAGTGGAGACTGCTAGGGAATCACATCGACTCCTGATGAGCTGAGACTCACACCTTTTCTACCTGCTGACAGTAGAAGCAGACATAATTCAGCGGTTCGGTGGCGACAGCTGAAAATATTCCGTCATTTGGGCCGTTGTGCCAAAAGTCCGGCGCGGTGGTCTGGCTGCAGAGGAACCATGTGACTCCATGGAGGTGCAGAGGGAGGAAGGGTCTCCGAGCCGGACCGCCCTCCGTCTGCCGCTCTGCTCTGCACCGCCTCAAAAATCTGCTCCACTCTGATCACTCTCCCAAAAACCAACATTATTTATCAGAACCTTCCAGTCCACACCAGAATTAAAGATAAAACTCAAAGTGTTGGCAGAAATATTCTAAATTTAAGCTTCATGTTTGTTCAATTTTTAAATGTGTTCAGAAAAAATGAAATGAAATCATCTGATTTTCCTACTGTGTCCAGGAGACACACAAACGTTTCAGGAGTTTAACTGCAGAAATAAAGTTTTAATGCCGTTTATTTAATGTTCTAACTGAAGCCAGAAACTTATATTTCTTCAGGGTCTGAATGTTCAGCTGGTTTACGACTTTTTCAACAATAATTCTCATGATTTAGTTTCTTACCTGCTTATTTAAGTAAATTGGCAAAATCAATATAAACAAACTGGTTTGATTTCAGCGAAGAGGCCACATGAAAAAGTGCTGCAATCAGGAAGTAATCATCCCAAAGTCAGTCAGGAATCAAACCATCACCTTCGGCCCACAGTGCGACATTCCTCCTCCTAGAACTAGCATGTTGTCTTACATTGACTTCCTGCACTCAGAGTAATTAACAAAATAGCTAAAACAGCTTCATTTAGGAAAAAGGCTAATGCTGGTGGTTTACTAATGTTAATGCACCGACTCTGATGTTAACTTCTGCAAAAATAAAAATCTGATCTTTACTTCTGCAAAAATAAAAATCTGATCTTTACTTCTGCAAAAACAAAAATCTGATCTTTACTTCTGCAAAAATAAAAATCTGATCTTTACTTCTGCAAAAATAAAAATCTGAGTTTACTTTCTTGCACTTGGTTACCAGAAAAACACTCTTATCTCTTAGCAACAGATTAACAACAAATATTGTTATTGTTCAAAAAACATAAGATTTTTTCTGCTCTTTTGAAAAACTTCTTATCTAAACTAATCACTACTTAAGAATTGTGCAGCTGGTGAATTTGGCAGAAAAGTGAAAATGTTTTTTTGTCATTGGTGTTATATAATATAAATACATATACAATTATAATATGAATATATATATATGTATATTACAGAACAGAAATTCAAAAGTAAAAATCTGATGTTTACTTCGTGGCACTTCACTACCACAAATTAGTATTTTGCATTGATATTAAACAAACTGCATTGCATGGAAGGGATTCCATTGCTCCCTTATGGACGCCCCAATAATATTTGGTTCTAAAGTTATTTAATAAGAGGCAGGCATCTGAATCAGGATTTCACAGTCTGCTCAGTTCAGAATAAAGCACATTAATATCTGAGCTGATGGGTTTGGCTTTTTTCCACCAGTTTCCTCTGAGCACTGTCAGGTAAAACCAAGATGGCGGCGAATCCCCGCTCTCTGCTCCAGTGAGTCATCACGATGAGCGGCGTCATGCGTCCTCCGCCCGTCGCAGCAGGTGAGGCGTGGTAAGGAGGCCAACACACAGCGGAGTTCCTCCACTTCCACTGCAGCCTAAATGGAGCGGAATGGGCCCTTTCTTTCTCTCCTCTCCTTGTTCTCTCTGCTCCGTCACCCACCACCACCAGGCCTCCACCCGCCTCCCCTGATGATCCTCATTTCTCAGCGAAGGACTGAACTCCTTTATCCCCCAGAAGCAGATAATTAATTAACTCTGGCTCCGGTTAGCTGCTCCACTTCAGGCTGCAGGTTTTGCAGATCTGTTGGCACCGTTTCTAGATTGTAGCTCTAGAACATGACAGCAGCACGTTGGAGCAGCTCTGTTGTTCTTTTTCTAGATTTTTCTTAATTTTGTTGTTGATTTATTGCATGTTTGGACAATTATTCCCTCTGGTTTTGGATGCTGAGCAGCTAGAAGGATTTTTGTGTTTATGTCTTTACTTTTGGACAAATATGATGCGTTACTATGGCAACTGGGTTGGTTTTTACAACTGGGAACAGCTGATTAACATATCAAAGGCTCAGATAATACCTGAGGAGCTGAAAATGAGGCAGAGTGAAGGAGGAAATTGAAAGCATCAGAAAATGTTCGATTCCCCTACTCCAATGTCTCTCTGACAAAAGCAAAGGAGGCGGATCAGCAGAGCTTCCAGGACGTGTTGCTGTGGAATATCATCTATTGAGCTGTTAGCATCTCATGCAGATAATAAAGGATTGAATTTTAAAGCTGATGGAAAACGGTGGGTTTAAAAGCAGAGCAGCTTCTGAGCTGAAGACTGAAACACCTTCCTGCTCAGGCTTCAGCATTTTTATCAAGTCATAACCAAACATTTATGAGACTGATTGGTTTCATAAATGATAAAATGAAGAAGCATCATCTTTCCAAAACATGAGTAAATACTTTTAAATAAATGTAAATCACTTTGAGCTCCATAGGTGATAATCTGTGACTCTCCATCATCAACAGGAGGTTTCTGATCTTTAGAAGGTCTACATCGCCGTTGACCTCTGACCTTGTCATTATGCGCTGATGCAAAGCGGTATTGTTGTTCTGGTCTCCTTCCTGTTCTCTGGCTGCAGAACCGCAGCAGACAGACGAACCGTTGCTTTAATAACGGCTGGCAGAAACCTGGGAGCCGCAGCAGATAAAGAGTCTCTGAGTGGATCAAATCAGAAACAGAACCGCTGCGTTTGGACTTCAGCTCAGAGCACAGCGAGCGTCAGGGACGGCGGAACCGGATCCGTTTATCGGATCGGTTTCACCTCAGAGGCAGAGAGTCCTCACCTGCTTCAGTCTGATTTCTTACAAAGGATGATGGGTAATATTTAACGAGAGGAACTTTTCTGTCTGACACTAAAACTGAGCAAACAACAAACTGTTCAGTCTAACAAACCAAAAACACTACAAAATTTAATCTTCTGATTTTATAATTCATATTTGAGTCCGACTGGTCCTTGGACGCAAATATAACCGTGGTTGCCATGGTAACTTGGTGTCAAAGCACCTCCGAAGGATTATCTATGGGTTGCGGTTTTCTGATTATGTTACGCCAACATTAGTGGAGGACAAACAAACTTTGGGTTCTTTAACCAAACCAACCAGAACCGCTGGTCAAACAAACCCCTCAACTGGACAAACTTCAAAATGGGAAAGAAAAGAAAACATAACATTCATGTCGATCCTCAGAAGTCAGGAAATGGCAACAAAAATGCTGCTGAAAGTCTCTATTCCTGCTCTGGATCTACCACCACCGGCTCCGATTGGCTGGTTTTAATCCACGTCTGCGTTTTGCAGTAAAATTGCTCACATCTGATGGCAGAGGAAACACAAACTCATTCAGTTAGAAGGAAAAAAAGCAGTGAATTTGGCAGATAGTTAAAGAAAATCAATCCCAGGCCTCATCTGTGAGGCTGTTGCTGTTCCTACGGCTGCGACCTGCACATCTATTAACCGTCCGACCCGATTAGATGAGAAAACAAGCCGGCATGAGCTGCCAGGCGCCGGCGAAGACGCTAACGCTTCCGCTGGCTTGAGCTGGAATCTAAACTCGCTCATTTCTGGCTGAATGCAGCCAAACCGAATCAGAGCGCCGGTCTGAGCGCAGACAAACAATGACGAATTTCATCTTCATCTCCATCTGAGACACTCCACATGATTACTGCATTCATCCAAACCGTCAGCTCCAATAACCGTCCCAGAAAACCTCAATCACTGTTTTCAACATTCACAGATTTCTATCATGGAGGAGCTTTAATGGAGGCTCGTGCTACAAAAACCACATTAACAGGCGCCACATATTTAACATGCATGAAAGGAATTAGTGGGACGAAGGCAAAAAGCAAACACTAATTAAACTACGCTTATCTGACAGTCGAAGCATGCAGTGAGGAGCGACACACGGAGTTTAGCAAAGTCATCAGCATAAATACGTTAAAATCTATTTTAACTTCTACATAGTAAACACTGATCTGCATCTGAGCCGTTTAATCCTTCAACCTTCAGCTGCTTCTGCAGGAAACTAGAACTACTCAACTTATTTATATCACTTATGTTATTGTGTTTTACAACCTGAGACATGTCGGCAGTAATTTCCCTCAGTTTTCTCATAACCTTACCATGGAAGTGACCTTTCAGTTCACTGACATTTATATGGTGGATTTCTCTGTAATCTCTGGCTAAAGGATAAAACCACTAATAATAACGGAAAATTACAAAGTGAAAGTTGAGAATATCGAGGCAAGCAGGAAATATAACAACTAAACCAGAAAGAGGGAAAAAGCTCAAAAATCCAACTTGTTAGTCGAGTTTCTGCAGAAGCTCCAGTTTTCCATGAAGAAATTATGACGCAAGAACAGAGTGATATTTTTATTTATACTGGGAAAATGGTTGGTTTCTTTTCAAGTGTTTCTTTAAACTGGGCTGCTTTTTATTCTCGTATGAATCCCAGTTTTAACCATTTCATCTGGATGACAGGCAGATGGTTTGGATGTTCAGGAAACCTCTGAACCGGATGTGGTGAAACATCAGCAGTTCGTCATCTGACCAGGGAGTCAAGTCCAGTCCTGCTTCTGGTCCAAATGTTTGTTCTGAGCAGCACCAGAACATCGAGCGTTTCTGACGGAGAGATCAACCCAACCGTCCGCTGACCGATGACCAGAGGGGCCAAACCTCCGGAGCCCAGAGGAAACCAGGAAGTGTTTGACTCCGGATGGAGACACGGCTGTGTGTTTTGTGACACAAATGAAGTGAAGCAGGAGGAAAAAGGGCTGTGAGTGTGTGTGTGTGTGTGTGTGTGTGTGTGTGTGTGTGTGTGTGTTGTACAGTAAACTCACTCTCCAGGCTCAGCTTCAGGTAGTGCGAAGCTTATTAGAGCTAATTGGATTCTTTAAGTAGCTTCAGCTCGTTATCTGGAAACGTTCAGGAAGCTCAGCTCCTGCAGGGTCTAATTTATCATCATCTGAATGTGAAATACATATCCCATGTCTGACTTTTGATTAAGCTCTCAAATTCTTGTTGTGTGACCAAATCCGACACGCAGTTTGCTTTAATTTCTAAAGGCATGACTTCATCTTGTTTAGCAAGTTTTCTTTCTAATTATGCCACAAACTTCAGCCGTACAATGAGAGAGCGACCAGCCGAACTGCACATGCTGCTGCCTGGACCTACAGGGAGACAACAGGATGTCTGGTACATCATCATTATCCAGGGTTTCCCTCAGTGTATCATAAACATGGTGGGCCAGCTGAAGCAGCACTGCTTTTTTATTTGTAACAGTTTTTTATACTCCAGTATCAGTGATTGTGTAGTCTGGTTACGTTGGGTTTATAGTCGACACATTTCCCTTAAAATGGCCCGTCTAGAAGGTGTTGCTGCAGAGCAGGTTCACATGTACCGACATTTAAATCATCTCTCTATGAAGGCCGTCGTTTCAGAGACGACTGCACCAAGGCAGGAGTCAAGAATAAAAGACTCAACATTTGATCAGCTGCCGCATGTCACACACAAACCTCTAGAAGTTTTCCAGGTTCATGTTGAGCCTGATGTGAGCGCATACAGCTTTCTGAACAAATAACGTGCAACTGTGTGTGTTTATCTCACACTCAATACATGTTCTGGCAGCGCTTGGCTCGGTGTCCAAGTCGTCTCCTAAAGCTGCATTTTTTCTATGAATCTTTTTCATGGCCTTTTCCAGCTGGTGAGCAAAGAGTTTAAGCTCTAAAATGACCTCAGGTATGAAGTGGTAGCATTGAGACTGACTAGCGATCGGTCCAGGATGGAGCCCACCTGGATGCACACCTGGATGCACAC
>CAEFZX010025196.1:0-36954 GCA_903066825.1 Alfaro cultratus
AAAACATGACATCCAGTACAGTTCGATCATTAAATGTGTTATTGATTACATTTCAAATACAATTTTATATATATATATATATATATATATATATATATATATATATATATATATATCTTGCTGTTTTTACGCTATTTGTCTGCATTATATCACATATTTTGGCATCATGTTCTAGTGAAGTTTTCCAAAATTTTGAGGAAAGTAGAATCTGTCTCAACTTTTTTTTCACAATAGTGTAGATGCCTGTTTTGAACAGGAAATCTGCTCTGATTCACTAACTGTGCCTTCATTTATGAGCATAATTTACATCGCTGTTCCCCATCCGCTCTGTCGTTTTCATGTTCTTTCTCACACAAAGACACAGATTTACTGCTATTGAGAGTAAAGGTTCAGTTTCCACTTCTGTTTTTACAGCAATTATTAAGAATTATGCTTAAAGAAAATCTGTTTTTAGTCTTTATGGTATGTAAATGGTTATTTTGAAGGAGCACTTTGTCTGGTTTTGGCTAGAGCCGTTCGTCTGTTGCTTTAGAAAAGGCTTGTTACGGTTACGGACACAGCAGTGTTGTCATTTCCTCTGTAAGTCGTCATATTGCGTTGTTTTTTGTCAGCCATTCAGCATCATAGTCAGTCATAAACGAGCTTAGCACCTTCCTGAAGCACACAGACGGCATCTTCCGGTCTTCAGGGCCATGGCTGGCATGTGACTGGAAGAAAGAGAGAATGAGACTGAGCCACCGGATGTGTAGTCAGGAACCAGTCATCATTCTCTTCTTAATCTGCCTGGTCACCCCCCCTGTTCACTGCCATCTGGAGAGGATGCCAGGGACTGGCCTTGTAGCAGAATTAGGCTCACGGGCTCAGAAAGCCAAGAAAAGCCTGGAGGAAAATGGCCTTTTTGCAGTTCACGCCTGTCTGTCCTGCGTCCTTGCTCTGTGGTGCTGGCTGGCAGCCAGCAGTGCTGACGTAAGCTGGCCTGCCTCTCAACAAGACAACATCAAGCTCATCTGGCATCCAAACAATGCTCGTAAGAGCAAAACCTTGAGTGTAAAGCAGTCTATTGAATCACAGAGACATTGGTTTAATGTGTATTGCAACCATCCAACTCAAATTTCTGCGGCAAGCTGTTAAAATGCTCCCTTCTTTTTTACCCACCATTTAAATTCAGTGCAGTTCAGATTAAAAATGAAGGTAAAAGTATCTTGTTTTTTTAAGCTCTACCCACTGGAGAGCACTGAAATGCAGAGAGCTGTCATTCTCCTCGTAATGAGACTGTTGGCTGCATAATATTTTGCTGCAAAAATAAAGACTTTAGAGATTCACGGAGCACATGTGCATGTTGTGGGTTGTGAAAATAGTGCTGTTCTTGCTGTGCATAATGGAGCATGCATCAGATGCTGTCAACTTTAACCCTCCAGTCATTTGATTCAGTAATGTGGGTTGGCTAATTGGTTATGTGAACAGAGAGGGAGAGAGAGAGAAGTAATTCCCACTCCATGGTTATTCAGGTTTCATGCTTAGCACAGCTATAGCAAGGGACATTTTGTCTGTCTCTCTGTAGTTTGCCAGTCCAGGCTCCACAGACCAACATTTGTCTGTGCTCTTGATGTTTTTTTGTTTTTTTTTATTCATATGTCTCCTCTACTTCGTAACTACCAGTTGAGTTAGCTTTAATCAGCTTTAGTTATTTGCTTTCACCGCTCTTATTTCTTTAGCTCAGTGGTCTGTGGGGAGATAAAGACAGTAAGTTATAATAAGCCGCTTGTGAGAATTTGAGTGCATCCAGAAAAAAACAACTGGTCTTGAATACGAGTTATTAGAGGAGCACATTCTTGTTCGTTCTCCGGTTGAACTTTGTCTGATCAAAATCAGTCTCTCTGAAATTAAATAGGTCATGATCAGGATGGATTGATATAATATATTTTAGTAAAAGGAAACACAAAGAGTAATCAATGACTAGAACAAAGCTGAAACCCTGACTATCTGTAGATGAGCCGCCTCCTCTTCTCTTCCCCGCTGTGGGCGACTTTCAGTGCCGAAATTCAAGAAAGTTTCTTCTTCTTTTTGACAGTTGTCGACTTTGGCTTTGCTTGCTTCTTACTTCTTGTTTTGATTAAACATTGGTTTCTGAGTTGAAAAGCAAGCAGGTTTTACTAGAGGATTTATTTTAGCCTGGTAGCTTTTCTTACGTCTGATAGTTTTGAAAGCCTGCCTTGGTGCATTACAGCCACCCTGTGGCAGCAGGGTTCTGATCAAAACAAAACAATATCAATTAACGTCATGTTTACAACTCAAATCTGTTGACTGTAGATGCATTCATCAATTGAGAAAATATTGGAATTGAACAGTTTTCCTTTTTGGTGGAACAATGATGGTGATAGTTCGTCCCTCAATCGGTGGGTTGCCAGTTTGATTCCCTCTCTGTCCAACTCTGTTGCTGGGTGCTGTTCATAAAACCTGCGAACTCCAAACCTTTTAAAGTCTATAAATAATCAACCAACATGTACGTTGATGTGCTGTCTGGTATTTATTAGTAGTCCGATAAAGGTTTGGGGTATATACCTATTTGATATACTATAAAAAAAAATGTACCGTTTCATTTTCTATTTCATTTAAAACTTCTGTTTTATAGAAGTGACACCTGCACATGTAATTATTAGGTGTTACAGCCCTTAGTTTAAAAAGCAGAGTCAAAATTGCAATCAACCGGTCAGACCTTAAATAAAACATACATCGGTGTTGGCCAGGATAATCTTTTTTGGTTCATTTCTGGGAACTACCATTCAAACAGAAGAAATCAAGTGTTCAGATAGTCATAAGGGACTTTAATACAGATAAATCAAGCCCAGTGGGGTTAACTTTTACCAGACTGATATAAAATTGTTGCATGGTGCCTAGACAGTAGACTTCATAAACAAAATCAACTCAAAATAAATTTGTTCCAGTAAACAGCCAGCTTCTTCTTAGCTATGAATGAAACTATAGCTTATCTGTTTACCTATTTCTGCTTTTTTTGTTATCATGCTGTTTTAATCAAAAGATGAGGAAGTCTTAATTTACTTTTCTGTGAGTCAAAGTATTAATTACTTTGACTAACAGCAAAACTGTTTTATATTTTATGATAAATATATAACAGTTCTCATGAATGTTGTGTGAAAAAAAAATTATATTAATAAAAGTAGTCAAGATGTCCAATTATCTGGGAATAAAACTCTGTTAACAGAGTTCAGGAAACCAGATTTTCCTATGTGGTGTGGCTGCTCATGGCCCTTTCTATGCCTGTTTATAACAGAGGAAGGCATTAGATTCTGTCTGGAAGTATCTGGTACCTTACTTACTTTTCTTTATGATGCTGTTTTGTAAAATTATTGTTCTAAATTTGTGTTTTTTTATTGCCGTTTTCTAATTATAAAATAAAGGCAGTTTTCATATTTGTGATTGAGGGTTTGAATTTCAATTTAGTCTATATATCAGAGGGCTAGTCACCTTTTTATGGATTGGTGTGATGCACAACCACAGAAATTGGAGATGTTATTAAAAAATAAATGTTTTTCTAACCTGAGGGGTAAACAGGACCTGAATCCAGTAGGACTAGTCCAACAAAAGAAGCTGTTTTGCATTTGAATTAATTAACCAGAAAATTACTGAAGCCTTGGATGGGTAAATATGGATGTCTTTACCTAAAGAGCATAACCCTCACATACAAGTTCAGCGGTTTTCCCCAAAGTGTAGGATTACAGGCCTGGCATTCCTCCTTCGATGTTTGCAATATGTTCACTTATTGTTTGGTTTTGTAGTCATTTGTAAGAGAAGCAGCATGGAGCATATGGTTTGTCCTCCCATAATGTATCATTGGTCTCTTACTGTGAAAGCAAGGTTTTCTCCTCCACCTCCCTCCCACTTTCCCTCTCTCCTTCCTTTCTCTTGCACTCTGCAAGGGTGAACGTGGGCGGCTGTACAGAGCATGACAGCAGAGCTCTGTTGAATGCAGACTAGAAAACGAGGGATAAAGAAATGCAACACTGGAAACACTTATAGTCTTGATAATGGCCCAAGTTTGTCTTTGGGGGATGAGGATTTGTTGTTGAGGTTATCACTGCACCACCATTTTGTGATGTCTCTGAGTTTTTAATCGGAAGCTGAAATTATTCACTGATTCAGTTTTTTTTGTTTTGTTTTGTTTTGTTTTTGTAATTTTTTTGGTGCACTAATCTCCAGTTTGACACCATTAATGAGTCACTCTGTCAAAATGTATGTTTTGTCTGTGCTCCTGCCGGGGGATGTTTGCATCCTATAATGCCTTTGTTTCTATCTTCGTCTTTACGTAAGCATCTTTCTTCTTCTTCCATTGTCTTCCCTCCTGCTGTGATATGTGCTGCGAAACGCTCTGCAGCAGTGACACTGATGAGCACAGCATCAGTCTCCAGCTGTGCCTCTGTGCATGTGGTTGTGGTCGCATATTGTGGCTGTTTGTGCATGTGCTTCGCAGTGAGTTGCTCGTGTATGTCACGCCCCCCGCTTGACAGTGTAGTGGCACTGATGAATGCATCTGCAGACAAACTGAGCTGAATGCAGCTTGTGATTCTCTCCAACAGAAATTATTTTTTCAATTAAACTGTGTTGTTTTTTGATGGTGGGAGGAAATGGGGCTGATTTCTTTGAACGGCTGCACAGCAATCAGTCTAGGTTTGGAGTCAAAGTTGATTACCGGCTGAGAGGTGGACGCCAACAAAAATCTGTGCACAGTGGATAATTACCTTTGCCAAGGAGATTATACCTGGCACCCTGTGTTATTCGTCTGCTTATTAGCAGGATTACTCAAATGTAATGAATGGATTTGCATAAAATGTATTGAAGTTGAGGCACAGCTCAATATAGAGATGGAATTTATATTTCTGAAAGTCTCTGCAATGTAATTCGAAGTCTGTCCTGTTCTTCCCTCGCTTATTTTTGAGCTCCTATACACAAAACTGACATGAAGCGCCAGAACCAAGTAAAATCCCCCCTGCAGTGTTTCCTCACTTTGCAATCTTCTAAGGTTGTCCTACAATGCATGACAAAAATAGTCTACAATGTGTAAGCTACTAAACTTTGCTGTGCAGTGGGAAGTACTAGTTTGGAAGTTATTTCAAAAGGTAACGACATGTATAAGATAAGGTCATAATTTTTTTTTCTTTATCTTACATTTGGGTATAATTTATTGCTTCAAACTGACAAAGTTGAACAAAAATAAATACAATTTAATTAGCATTTATTAGTTGTTTTTTCCCCCAAAACAATTATTCTAATGAGTAATCAACTATTCACTCCAACAATTTAAGATCATTTAAAGATCGTAAGAGATCTAATCTCTTTGAGCTCAAATTTTGCATGAAGCACTACAAAATATTTTCTGTTTGTCAAATAATGGTATACTTTATGCCTGTAATTTTAAAAATGGCTAATGTGGTCTATGACATCAAATAGCTTCTATAAATAAGTCCAAGTTGTATTTCCATGTTTATTTTGCTGCTGTGACCTCAGTTATAAATTCAAGTGACTTAAGTGTTGATCTGTTGGACAAATCATTTTTCACCAGAGGTAATTGTGACAGCAATCAAGACCTAATGGGGGGACTGTAGTTCCGTGGGTAGAGTAGTTTATTTGTAATTGAAAATTTGTGAGCTAGATTCCAATTTCCTCATGGACCATACAATTATGCCCCTTTACCCAAAGGGGCACAATCGCAAGACACATTACCCCAAGTTGCCTACTAATTTGTGAGTGTGATTGGTTGTATATGACTCTAGTGTAAAACACTTAGGGTGGTAGCTATGACAAGAAAAGTGCTACATTTATTCTGTCCAACTGCCATTTAATGAATAAAAAAATTACACAATTAATGTCACATTAATGCACAGAGCTCATTAACTGTCCTGAACTGCCAATAAGACCAGCCTCCTTGACAGGTTCCAACAAGGCTGATACAGTGTTACAAATCAAAATGACAAGCAAAATAAACCAGTGCTCCAGATGCTCCTGGCAGCCAGATATCAGCCCGGTGTTTAAGTTCTGGGGACATGCTAGTGCCGAGTTGTCAGTCTGTGTTTACTTCCTTAGCTTCTGCAAAGCAAAGGGTTCTAATCTACCAATACAGAGGAGAGAGATTTGATACTCCACAGAGCCTTTTAATGTAGGCCATTCAGAGATGATGGTATGTTGACTGGTGATTGATTGAAGGATTGAGAGGGGGAATGGAGCCAAACAATATTTTCACAAAGATGGATGGAGCATCAAAAATGTAGCTAAAAACAGTTGAAGAGGTGAAAAACATACAAAAGCTCACACCTGTGATTAATTCAACAAATACTTTCTAAAATGACTTCTATCCTTCAATGGTGAATCATAGCAAGATTTCTGAATCAGAATATTGCGTCTCTTTGCTGTTCTGCCAGCCCCTTGTGCTATGTTATTTGCTTCATACACAGGGTCTGGGCTCTTGGCTATTGAGAAACGATTGCATCGTGGAGGCGTGGACTGTGTTGAGGTTTTAAATTTTACCTAATCAATAACATTTGCCTGTGACGTGTTCAATGCGGCAGTTATACACTATGAAGCTTACCAGAAGTTGCATGCGCTGTAAACAATTATCCTCCACCGTAAAGAGAGAAGTGCTGATCCAAATGAGGCGCCTGTTACTACAGGCAGACTACTATTCTAAAACAGTGTGGTCTATGACATCAAATAGACCACAAGTTGTGAAAGATCAATGCCATCTTTCACAACTTCTCCTTCTGCTCGCTGATAGGCCTGGTAGAAAATCTACCGGAGGGAATCCAAGTGAAGGAGAGAAAGCCCAGAATGTGCTGTAATCAAGATTTTTCTGAGCAGAATTGCACAAGAAGCATTTGCCAGGCTACTGCTCTGCAGATTTGTATAGTAACTCCAACCTATCAAGCTATTAACTGGTTAATTCATCAGGTCAACAGCTCTGCTAGCTGACTTGGAGTCTGTTGTTTACCTAACAAATATGACTTCACAACAGCATTATCTTAATAAATGCCTTTCTTCTCCACATATAACCGTCCTTTTTTTGTGACCAGAATTTTATGTAAGAGAGTGAAAAACGTGTGAGCCTTTTTCAGAATCTTTAGGCTGACTTTAGTTATGGCTGCTCCATAGTTTGCCTCTCATTGGACCTTTTCTGACGTCTTTCTTTGAACTGAACCATTGGCTTGCTATCCATGAAAGCTGAACAGGACCTTTTGCATAATATATTACCTTATGTTCTAAGTCATTGTCAAATGTCTTTGAGTTCTGTCACCTTGTTATATTTTTACATTTCAAATTTGAGAGACAGCGGTCTGCATATAAAATGGTGACATTTCTCAAATTGTCCAATTACAACAGAAACAAGCTATTTAAGGAAATTTCTGAAAATAACATCAGTTCTGATGCAGCAAGTCCTCTACTTGTACTAATTTCCTGATCTGATTTAATGTTACTGGTGAATTGTGCTTTATCAAGCACATCAGAGGAGTCTATATCATAACACATTTTTATTAGGATTTGTTTTTCGACTCTGAATAGAAGATTATCCTGATAGCATTAATTTCATCCTAAAGGAGGCTGAGCTCCAGCTCTACTGCTACAGTCGAGACTTATGAGAGCCACTTCAGCCAAACTATTACAGTTGGAGAGCGTTCCTATCAGGAAAATTATCATGAGTGGAGTTAGCAAAACTCTGATTTCTTTAAGCGGTTTATTCTCTGGGATGAAATTTTGCAGTTTATGGTCTTTCTGTCAACAGTCTAAAACCAAAATTGATTCATACATTTGTAAGGTCAGCAAGGAGACTTGCATGTTTTAAAGATAATTTTAATTTGCTAGATTTCATCACCCTGTGATATCGTCTGTCCGGCCCAAATTTAAAAGATATGTGGATCTGCTAATTACGGTAATACCGATGTAAATGTAATCAGACATGAGGCAAACTAATAGTTTTAATGGTGTAAACTGTTTGGAGTCAAGCATTATAGAATCTTTTGCAGAATATATTTATTTCTACATCCACTCCCATATGCATTATGAAATTTCTAAGCTATCATCTTGAGTAAAAATATGTTTGTAACTTATTTACACAACTTTAAGCTATAGGAATCGCATGGCAGAACATTTTAGCGGTTTTCATATCGGTTATCATCCCCTGCTTAACTCGCACTGAAGACACTTTTCCTGAACTGCTTCAGGTGTCTTGTTTACAGTCCTGAGTCCAAGATGAGATCATGTAACATATTAGCATAATACCTTAGCTGTGGATTAGTTTGGTCTTTTTTTGACAAGGAGATTTACAAACCAGCTACAAATCTTCCCTATATATCCCATCCTCTGCTTCCTCCGCCACAAAACAACATTTACTGTTGCACTCTCCCCTTAATGGCATGAGAAATTTTGCTGATATTTGTATTTCTTTCTTACAAGTGATTTCTATCATGACTTCCATTTTATCACTTTGATGGAAATAGGACAAAGCAATTTGAGTACAAATTATGCTCATGTATCTCAGCTATGTGAAGCTGCTTTTTTTTTTTTTTTTTTTTTCATTTCTCATCATGGCCTACTTTGCAAAGACTACTTCCACTGTTAAGTTATTTTTTTCTCTCTTTGTTTTCTGTCACGCTGAGACTGCTACAAAGCTAATATTAAATGTCGGCTCTGTGAGGTTAAAATGACTTTAGCTCCAGGTTTGATCAATGAAAGTTACGGACACGTGTGGAAATAAAATCATGAATGAATGTATGAATGAGGGTTCAACTTTTGATAGGAGGAAGAAAAATGCAAAACATAATTTGTCTTGACACTTAAACAGTGAGGGCCTGGAGGTTGCCTAGGAAACTGGTTGCCTTTGCAGTGGATGGGCAAGTGGGCGTGGAGTCAACAGGGGTTTGTGGGCCGGTGAGAGCGGAGGCAGGCGATTGGTACACAGCTCCTACTGCACGGGGGCTTGATGCTGACGATCTGACAGCGGCACTGACCCTGCTGGAGAGGGAGGAGGGGGGTCACGACAATGCTTCATGTTGGAAGTCCGTGCAGCCTTTGTTTATGTTGTATCCCTCAGCTGAAAGTGACAACGGAGTGTGAAAACATCCCACTCTGAGAACATCCTCCTCAGCTGCTGTGTATTTTTAGATTATTGTTGCATGTGCCAGCCCTGGTGAAAAGGAGTAGTGACAAATTTTTAACACAAAAAGTACCAAACTGTTAAGGTCTTGTTGAATATTTTGATAGGAATTTTCTGATCAAAGATTATGTTGCCACTTTCTAATCACATGCTAGAAGATAATTTTAAAACTAATACATAACATGTGTAATTTGAGAAGGAAAGGATTTAATTTCGGTCATAGTGACCTCCTTTTTAGAAACAACTGGTTGATTCACTAACTCAATTTCTGAACATAGTTACTAGTCTTTGTTTTTCAGAAGAAACCTCCTAACCGAAGATTGTGACCTGATAGAGCTTATCAGGTCACATTCTTCAGCTTTGTCTTGGAAGTCAGAACTTGGATATGAGAATAATATCACATTTAAGTTAAGTTAATTTTAGCTTATTTATTCGCCACTGGTTTAATACTATTTTTTAAAGTCAGAAGTGGTAATTGATAGTTTGTAACATCTAATTTGTTTTATATGTGCAGCAAATATATATGACACTGAACCATATTTGTTACTTAGAACTTACATTCACCATAAAGAGAGAGCACACTTTTATTGTGTTTTGTTCACTAATCCAACTGGAAGCGCCGAAAACATACTGTCTCTGTGTTTGATTTAATATATTTGTGATTGCATGTGTGCAGTTGTTTCAGATATGACAGCATATTTGTGTTCAGAAATTTGCAATATCCTGAAGCATAATGACACTAAGAACAGAAATAATTTATATCATGTTTATCAGTTTATGTTTGTGGTTTCCTGTTATGTAAGCTCAAGAAGAACGGAAACGGTCACTATGGGAGAAATTACACCAAATAAATTAGTGGTATTTTATTTATTATGTAAAAATGTTTTCTGCTAAAGCTCAAAATGCTTTAACATTAACTCTGAGTGTGTGCTTGTATAAGCTTGCAAACACAGTTGTCATTACATTTCTTCTGTTCACACGTTCTCTGTCACACGGTGAGAAGTGCTAAGAGGAAGGAATCATGCTGACTTGTAAAAAGGCGACCTCTAATTAAAGGTCAAGGATCTTGTGGTTTTCACATTAATATGGACTGTAAGAGCAGTGAAGCACTGTCCCAATAATTTCACTATTTGTTTGCAGGTTGTGCTGCAAAATATCACCTGAGGGACTAAACAAGGAAAAAATGGTAATAATTTACATACAGACACAGCTCAAAAAATAAGAATATTGTCAAATTTTGTTTAAGTAATTTTATAAGTGGAACATTTACATTGAATCATTATCCATACAGTGAAATATTTCAAGCCTTAATTTCTTGTAGTTTTGATGGATATGGCGTACAGATAATGACTCAGATAATTACACCAATTTAAAAAAGCCTTTTTAATGTATACGTGTCATATTATGCCCTATGTCCTAAAAACAACACCTTAATTACCTCCACCAGGTGGCAAAATACAAAAAGTCATTGCTAAATAAGCTGGTTATTCACAACCAAGCATATTTATAGAAAGTTAAGAGGAAGGAAAAAGTGTGGTGGGAAAGTATGCATCAGTGACAGGAATAATAGCTGCCTTGGGAGGATTGTCCACCCAAATTCATTGAAGAATTATTCATTCATTTGCTCATTTGCTCACATTTGCTTCTTCATTCATTGAAGAAGCATTTTAAGATTTACAATGCACTGGCAATCCTACACAAGGGTTGCAAATGTAACATTCCTCATGTCAAACCAAATAAAGTTTGGATTTTATTTGAAGTCATCTTCTGGTGTTGGTCCATCGGGTTATCTGAAGTCCACAGTCAGTGCAGCCATTTACCAGGAAATGTATGAGCACATCCTGCTGACAAGCTTTCTGGAGATGCTGATTTA
Source organism: Alfaro cultratus (assembly GCA_903066825.1). NCBI lineage: Eukaryota > Metazoa > Chordata > Actinopteri > Cyprinodontiformes > Poeciliidae > Alfaro > Alfaro cultratus. Next base: position 11,034 of record CAEFZX010025196.1, read on the forward strand.
ATTTTCTAGCAGAACTTGGCACCTGCCCACACTGCCAACGTTACTGAAAACTTGTTCACTGACAACTGTGTTACTGTGCTCGATTTGCCTGCCATCTCACCTGACCTGAACCCCAAAGAGAATCTATGTGGTATTGTCGAAATGAAGATAAAAGACGGCAGACCCAACAATGCAGATGACTTAAAGTCTTCTGTCAAAGCAATCTATGCTTACAATAATCCTCAGCAGTGTGGCTGTGCCATAGTTTGATCACCTCCATTTATGGCATATTAATGCAGTAATTTTGAGTTTTTATTATATGTAAACCATAATAATAAAAATGACAAGAAATTTGTATTTGGAGTATTTCACTATGTGTAATGAATCTGTGTTATATACATTTTTATTTTAGGAAAATATGTGAAAATGAGATTCATTTTTTTATGTTCCTTTACATATAGCATTTTAGTGCATAGATAAAACCCCTAATCTGCTGAGCTTTATCTTCTGGTAATATACTGAGCAAGCAAGGATGTCTGCTGCCATCTCACCTCAATCATTTTGCTGCCCAGCTCACATTTGCAAGGAGCAGCTAATTATTCCCATAAATTTCCAGCTTCTCTTCTGCAGTTTCCTTCCTCAGGCAGTCACCTCAGCCATTTTGTTCCTACTTTGAGTGAGAGGCCGATCAACAGTATGAGATTCCTCTGAGGATGCCTGAGTGCGTGGGCCACTACCCCACTGATGAGCTCCTTATGTAATATCTGTCTTCCAGCCTCTCGGCGTGCAAAGATGATTGTCCACACTGAGCACGACCTGGCAAGCTGTCCTTATGTGTGGACACACTGAATCTCAGTGTGCTGCTGGTGATTGAAAACCTTGCACTGAAAACACATTGATACATGTTATTGATATTCTTAAAAATGTTCTTTATATGTCTTGGTTGTACAGCAAGTCCATTCCTGTATGTTTTTAGTAGCTATGAGTTGTACACATGCTTTATAATTTTTTGCGGCAACAGCGACCCCCTGTGGCTGACCTTGGCCGCCACATATATACTCCAACATAATGTATCTGCTCTACTTTACCTGAGGCTCGGTTTATGCATTTCAACTGATTGAAACAAAGCAGACGCACCCCATGAAAGGAGCACCGATGCATGAGCACCGATGCATGCCGGAACAGAAGGTGTATGTTCTGTTCTGTTGTCACCTTTGCATATATTTTTGTGCTTCTTACCTCAGAATTGAAGTTTTGTCATTCTTTATCTCCAGTTTTTTTTCCCCTTGAGTGAGTAGCCACAATGAAATCGATCATTCCCTACACCAGAACCCTGAATATTCTCTCTGCGGTTGTTTTATTTCAGTCACGTTCCTTGGCAATCAGCCAGAAGTCTTTGCTTTCATTGACTCTTGTGTGTCTCAGAAAGGATCGGGTGCACAAAACACTAAGGCAAATATAAATAAAACCAATTGTTTACAACCAGCAATGTTTGATGTATTGGTAAGGGATAAATCAGCATTAAGATGTTCAGTCACATTACCTGAGAGTGAGTATGCCTTCGCCTTGTGAAAACAGTTATAGATGGATCTGTTGCAGCATGAGTCACTGCTGGACTATCAGGAGAAATGGAGACCCCAACAAGATTAGCAGACCGAGCAGCTATTTGCACATGGAGAGGAAAATTAGCAGCTCTTTCTCCCGCATATCTTTTATTTTGCAGGCCGTGGAACTCATCGGATAATTTAATTCAAGGTCAGCGCCCTGCAGGATCCTATAGCAAGTGTAAATTATGCATCCTCGGCAGTGTTTGTTTCATACCAAATGTGCATGTGTCATGGCTTATTTTTTTTTTTCAAAGGAAAGTCTACTTAGCACAGGGAAAATGAAAGCCAGTAAAAAGATGGCAGATTCCTAAGGAGAGCTTCTTATCTGTCAAGTGTTTCACTGACTGACGTGTATTTACTCCATCAGGATGTTGCAGGATAATCCTCTTCCTGTTGGGATATTAGCATATGCTGGTGCATGCCCCAAAATCTCTATTTTGTGGATTCTTCAAAATTTTCATTCAGGTAAATAGTCATAATATGGTTGTATTTTCTTCTAATTCCTTTAAACTTCTGTATTGGAACAATGCCTTTATTTTAACAATTTCCAACTAAACTGTCACTGCTGCTTTTTCAGTGCCTCAGAAAAGTATGCACACGGTTTTAGGCACAAATACAAATTTTATGTGATAAACGCAAAGTTGTGCATATCTGTGAAGCCTATGGAAAATCATGTGGTTTTCTACTGAATGGCACTCTGTGCATTAGAGCTGCATGAAAAGTTATCTAAATGGGATTTCATTGGTAAATAACAATAACGGTTTAGATAGATGCCGTTTCCACCATTGTTTCCTTCTCATTCGTCGTTATGGTGCACTCTTTTTATCGCCATAATATGCACAGATGGGACAATATACTGCAGTCAGACTCCATCCAACGATGAATTTATGACTCGATCCAGTGAAGACTGCATTTCAAATAATCCTTTTCAGTGTTAGTATTTCACATGTCCCTCCTATCACATTAAAATAAACAGAATTTTGATCTTCCCCAGTCACCTCTCCAATTATTTGGGATTTAATTTCAGCATAAGCTGGCTTAAATGACAATTTTTCTCCTGATTAAAGATGAAGTTTGTGATCTCGACAGCTCTTACGTTTTCATTTATTATTTGACTGACAATAAACGTTTCATTAAAAATACACCTATTTATCCTGACACATTGATTGTTTGCCAAGAACATAAAAAAATGTCTGTTTTACCCATTTTTAGGGAATTAAACAGCTTGTGGTGAAACTTAGGTCTGCTATTCTTCTGACTGCATAGAAAGGCAGTATTTGTTAGTTATGTAACCTTTTGAAAGCCCCTTTCACTCGGCTGCTGCTTATAATAATTTCATTAGAGCTGATTCAATTTTGATCATGTTTTCTCTCCGGTTTCATCATTTCCTCGACTGTCCCAAATTCCACGACTGTATTCTTTGTAGTTTTTGGTGTAATGTGCGGCTTTAGCAGTAATCTGGCATTGGTTACTTAGAATAAAGATCTGAAAAGTATGGTGGGCAATTGTACTTAGAACCCCTGAGTCAGTACTTTGTAGAATATCTATTTGCTATAATTACTGCTTCAATTCTTTTGGAGTATTTGAACAACTCGAGTCTAGCGGTTTTGTTATTTATTTCAGTGATCTAAGAACATAAATTTTCTGGTCTTGGCATGTAATTTTCACCTGAATTTAGGTCTGAAGTTTGACTGGGCCACTTCAACACCTAAATATGGTTTAATGTTAGCCATTCCACTCTGGCTGTACACCCATCACAGCCTTGAAGTCACTTGCTTCCCCACACAAATTTACTTACACTTTTTTCATTTCCATCATCAACTTTAACCTACCAACTTCTCTGTTCCTACTGAAGAAAGTCATCATAGTGCTGCTGTCATGTTAGGCAGTGTGTGCAGTGTTTCACCACAAGATGGTGTGTTGAGAGTGGTGTGCTGTGTTAGTTTTCCGACACATGTGGAAAGTTGGCCAAAGGTTTAATTTCTATCTCGTCTGACCGCTGGGCTTTCTTCCACATGTCGTCTGTGTCTGCTAAATGGCTTGCAGAGAATTACAAACAGCTTCTGTGGACTTTTTTTCAACAATCTGGAAACTCTTCCGTAATGGCCAGATTTGTTGTGTGCGTGACCAGCAGTTCTTTCAACAATGGCCTTCTTCTTGTCACTTTTCTATAAAGAAATTATTTGTGCTTGAGAGCTGTGGCTGGTCAGATGTACACTGGCAGGTTTTAGCTGAACTTTGACATTCAATACAACTCAAACTAAAAGTGTTCATATCTACTGTGACTCAGGCTCCACCAAAATGGAAGTACATTTTTAGATCTTGTGCTACACTCATTTGTGCAACAACATTGAATGTCCTTATTCCAATTTTAGTTGATAGACTGAACAGTACTATAAGATTTTTCTGTTGCAAATTTTGAAAACCACATTCTTTGATTTTTTTTTATTATCACTTATTCACACAAGGTTTTGTAGGATATTGCAGACTCTGACGTTTATTTCCACCCTTCATGGTCAGAAATCACTGTGAGTGGTTGCATGCTTAGTGTGAAGGGTTGAAAGGTCATAAACAAGATGTGTAAAATTCTTAAGAAACAGGTCACAACTACAGGAAAACAACTGTGCATAACTAGAAGAGCTGATGATTTTAATGAGGAAGATAGGGAATATAAAAGAGTGCACTGTGGGTTGTGCTGTTTGATATTCAGACAATCCTGATTCTGTGGTTGACCTTGACCCTGTTGGCCAGACGGTCATGCATCCAGACTTTATCCAGACAAATGGTGCATCTTTTAGAAACAAGCAGCAGACCAGATATGCCTTTACCTTTGATCCCAAACATTGACCTTGACTTTTTAAAATTTAGAAATTTACTAACTGTGGGAGGCATGGAATCCAGGTTAGGTTTTTTTATGCCATATGGCAGCTTTCCACACGAAACGGTGAAATGCTGAAACACCTTTCAGCAGGTTTCTACCTCCACAGGATGCACACACCTGTCTCCTCCTACCAGGCACCCAGAAATAGTGCACTGCAGTAACATGCTTCCCATTGGAGTGCGCAGCCATGTGACCTCAGAAACAATAGTACCTGTGGAGATGCCTGAGTAAAAATAGTATTTCCGTCATCTTCACCCGCAGACCAAGATGTGTCGGGGGGGGCTTTCCCTGAATTTCATTAATATCTGTGTGTCTGCAGTATTTTATCATGTAGGATTACATAACCGAGAATCACATTAAGGGTTTATATCTGAAGAGTAAGTGTGGGGCAGATGAGCCGGATACATTGCGGCAGCTTTGAAGGGGGCCGCTGTTTGTTTTAGTCTAGTTAAAGAACAGGTCTCCTTTCTTCTGGAGAGGCTGCTGATGCAGTGTTCAGCAAGCAGTATGGGGGTGCAGAGGACCGTGTGGGTGGGTGGGTGGAACTGAGATGGGGAGAGGAGATGCAGAAGGACAAAGGCGGAGGAGGAGGAAGAGGAAGAACCAGAGGGAAGATCACATTATTATGTGGTTTCTGTGGCTACAGGTTAGATTCCACTCGCCCAAAATGAAATTCTCAGCTCATTGGGCTGCTTCTGTCTTTTTGGGAGACACAAAAGGAAAGTGGATGAACAACCTTAGTGGTCTGGAATGAAAGCAGAGCCTGGGAGTGCAGCAGATTCTAACATTTCAAATATCAATGGGGCTTTAATATTTAATAATAGTGTGTACTTTGGCATGCTCTGCATACAAAATGATTCCATTAAATGCAATTTAGAGGCAGAGAATAAATGTAACATACTGACATTTCTAATAATGTGGCATCCATATACAATGAGTTAGCATTTGAAGTGCAACATTTTCACTTTACCCACTGAATGCCTGTTTGTGGCAGCTTTTTTAAAGATATGAATTGCTGAAAATATCTCAGTTGCTGAAATTAGTGAAGATTTGGTATCACAAATGTTCTACATTTATGATGTACCATTCTCATAAAGCTTAGACTCAAGATGGACTGAACATATTTTTTACACCAAACACAAAACTCGGGTGAAGTTAGCTATCCTGTGGTTAATCGCTATAGAACAGACCCAACCCAGCATGCATTGTGTAGGTGAACAAATGGCGACCTCCTTGGGTGAAAAATATAACAAAAGACATGCATTTCTTGAAGTAACTGAGTTTTTGACGTATCACAACCAGACATTTTTTTTAGTTAAGAAAAATTAGAAGATTGTTAGGCCAACATGTTCAACTAATCATGATTCCCTTTAAGGAATGTATAATCTATCCTCAACTACGGCTGGGCGATGTATCGAGTATACTCGATGTATCGCAATATTTTCAATTTAGGATAGTTAAAATGGATACAACTATCGAGAACAAATTGTTGTTCAAATAATAAACCTTCGCCATCAAATTCACTGCAAGTATGATGCCGACACCCTATGAATGCATCACTAGTTCCTCATATCCCCCAGCCCTATCCTCAACTCAAACTTCCAAGAGGAAGTTTGAGTTGAGGAACTAGCATGTAATCTATGCATGCTACATGACATGCATACATTTCCAACTCCAGCATCAGCTGATATTTTGTTCCGCCTTTCTGTTATCTGCAGACACATCTCAGCATGTTATGCAAAATGTATGTTTTTTCCCCAACAGCTTCTTTCATGTTTTTACTTAAAATACATTAAAGGGATATTTTAGGTGGAGTTGTGTGAAATAATTTAAATAGTAAGTATTTCCCTAGAAATATTTACTATTTAATATATTTACTACTAATTAGAAATGAAGTCCATAGAACAGAATCACATTCCTAAATATTTCGTCATGGCTTGCAAAAAACACAGTTGTAGATATTTTTTCATTGTTTTTTTCATAGCAAAGTCCTATATCTACTACAAGGTTATTTCCAGCTACATATGTTCTTATATATTTTTTAATAAATTTTTGTTTATCTGTGAATATACATTCTTCAAATGTGTCACTTTGCTGCCATTGCACTGTGGGATAATATAGGATATTTTCGTTCTATTCTGTTCTATAACACATTAACTCATGAATGAAGTCTTACACTGCGCTCATACCTGAACTATCCCTTTAACCTTACTTTCACAGAAGCTGCCGTCATGGACCCTCCCTGCAGAGCTGCAGAAATGATTAAATTAAGCTTCTAGTTATAGCAGATTCACTGGGTTCCAGCTCTTTCAGAGGATAAAGCTTTCGCTTGTCTTCTAAGATGTCTTGTCAGCGTTTGAAAGACCTGCGGCCTCTGGTTTGGATGCAAGTCTGAGGATGCTTAGTTTTGTGGTGATTCAGTAGAGACAGTGATATGAATTGATGGGTGTCAGAGAGGGCGAGTGGAACATGGTTGACATACAACAGTTTCTCCTCAAACACCTGATATATAATATTTTAAGTAGTGTTAAATCAATTCATCTAAACATTTTTTTAGAATTGTTTTTATGTTATTAATTTCTTCTCTTTTCTTAAGAGTGAGTTTGGTAGCTTTTAGTCTTCTGGAAATGTTTTAAAATGTTCTGCTCCCTGAAGGAGGTGTCAAAACCTGACAACGCCTCTGCAATCAAACAACACACGACTTTGCAAAAACTGTGTATTCAGCATGCTCTGGTTCCCTGCAGAGATTTGAAGCAGCATTGATCAGCAGTTTTGATCTTCTCGTATTTTTTTTTTAATATAAAATCTGACAAAGAAAAAAAAAGACATTGATGAGCATACTTGTGTATCTGGAAATGGTTTACGTCTTATTTGTTGAAGTTTCATCTCATCCATTAGTATGCTACCAAACTCTGACTTGTTTTATATAATATAAAAGGTAAATTGCAGGAAATTCATGTCAGACGCCATCACTCAGCGTTTTTGCATCTTGTTCAGGTTCTTCCTGACCTGCCAGTTTTGCTTACATTGTTCTGAAGGAAGCAAATAGTAAGATGGGATATCTCGTTTTCCTCCGATGTACCTGGCGGGGACAAATGATGTGATGAGGTGACCTAAAAATGTCACAGGGAGCGTGTAATGTGGCAGCATGTTATTGACTCTGACAGATAAATCTGTCAAGAAGCAATTAGGGCACAAATGTTTGATTTGACCTCTCCAGCGTCGGTGTCTGCATCACTTTGCTGCTGGATATTGAGACTGTACTGAATCTAATGGTTTGTGTCTGGCTATCCGACTGAATTGACGTACTCACGCAGAATATTGATGGTCTGCCATTTCTTGTAGAGGCGGTGATGGGTTTACCTTTAATGACTTTCAGATTATTCACTTTCACTCTCAAAACCCAATTTAAAAGCAAGGTAAAAGAGATGTTGCTTGCCTGTGTTGCACTTTAATGGTTTGGATTTTTCATCTTAGTTTTTTTCTTACTCTCATCTCAGCAGCAAGTTTGTTACCCTGGTTCTGCTAAGGACCCTTTAACTTCATCTTCTGGACATGTGGACTAACAGTCCATTTCTAAATCTCAGGGATTTTTTTTCAGATTATCATCAGTCACAGATATGTTAGTTTAATAAACGTAACAACAATTTATCCCACGCTGAACACTGAAACAATGGAGCATCACTGCCCGGGAGCTATTATCTGCTGAAAACTGATTGCATAATTACTTTCAGAAAGCAAGCGAGAGCTGCGAAATAAAGGGACTGCTTAGAGTTTTTATTTTGTAAACCTGAGGTTCATGAACTGCATCTGCCTAATAGAAGCAAATATTGGTGCTAGTGCAGGCAACAGCTGTCCCAAATTTTTATGGTCATAGCAACGATTGGAGCTCAGTCATGGGAAGAATGGTGTTCTGACTTTTTTTCTTAAACAGTTGTGTCATAAGTTCAGAGATCTTTTCCCCAAATGTATGTTTTGCATTGCAGGAATGAAAATAAAAGGTGTAGAAAATTATAGAAAAGTCTGTGCTCTGATAATTGCTATTTATGGCCCTCTTTTTCTTTTCAGTGGAAAGAAAATGAGCAAAACACAGAACAGAATTGGACAATAAACAGTGGATTTATCTGTAGATGTGGAAAAGAATTATGGCACACTTGTGGTTTTGAGCAACAAACATGAGAATTAAATCCTAAATGGCTTGTGTTTGTAAATAACCTCTCAAAGGCCTCGGAGGGAAGGGAAGATGGGTAATAGAATAGAACGCAGGTTGACCTACTCTACTTTGACACAAGAACATGTCTTCATTTTGGGGTCTGTTGATGCTGTGATTGGCACTTCTATTTATTTTAACAACTGCAGAAGAAAACAATAAGGCAGCTGAAAGTCAAGTAGTGGATGACAGATGAGATGTTGTACAATGCCTTGAAATGTTTTTCTACTGCCTGAACTTTTTCACATTTTGTCACTTTACAACTACAGTTGCCTTCAATGCTCTCCAGTTGTTGCTATGAAATGTAGACACATACATTCAGTCCAAACAGCAATGGACTGTTTGGACTGTCAGATCCAGCAATGGTCACCTAAGGTCATCAGCGATGTCTAAAGTCATTCCTTAAGGGTGGTGTCCTTCATGTCTTAGATGTGTCCCTGCTCTAACACTAGTGGTTAAAATGGCTCCACTACAACATTCTGGGAAGTTTTTCAGGGACATGCTCACTGCCCATTCTTTTCATTCCGGTGTGCTAATAGGAAAACATCTAAAACGGGTCACAGTTCTTGAGGACTGATTTTGAACACTACTGGTTTAGATCAAAGGAACAGTTAGATTGACCCAGTCAAAGTCCAGACCTGAATACCCTTTTTAGTCTGTGATAAGGATTAAAGTTTTATGTTCACACGTTACTGAGCTTGGGGTACCTTGTGAAGAAGAATTGGTAAAAGTTTCAGTTTCTCTGTGTTCAAAGGTAGTGAAGACAAACAAGGGTAGCATAATAATATTCTACAAAGCCCAGGCTCAGAGGTGCTTAATGCAAATTCACGGCAAGCTTTTGAGAATTTTTTTTTAAAAGAAATTATTATATACTGAGGTTTGTGTTTGTGATATAATAAACTATAAATATGTTAAAAGGGGATGAATAGTTTTGCAAGGCACTGTATCTAACTCCATTTTAACATTTCTACTACTACTAATCGGTTTGATTTAGTTACAAAATAAAATATTTGCATGAAAGGAAAGGCGAGATTTCACAGATGACAACAGAAGTGAGCGGGGGTTTGCAAGCTAAAATGGAGAGGAGGAGGTGGAGGACTGGGAGCCACCAACCCACACAAACCTGCCTGCAAATGCTGTGCCTCTCTTCAGCTTCCTCCTACATTCTCTTTGTGGCAATTTTGTCATTTTTTACTAACCATTTGGTTGCCTTCATCTTTCCATTCTCTGTCCCAGTTTGTTCCATTCACCCAAGCCAAGACTGAAACCCAACCTTCCCAAGCTTTCTGGACCCTGAATATTTTTGGATGATGCATTAGGGGATTCTAATACATCGGCCAGCAGGGTCACTATAATATAAACAAGTGTAAAATACATTTGTTGAACATAAGTAACAGAAAATCCTGCAGTGTTATGTTTTTATGTGGATTCCTGAATGCCAAACATTCTTTTTCAGATTTCATCATGTTGATAGTAGCGGAGGTTCCACAGTTTCTGTACACACCCCTAGTCTCATTCAGTATCCTCCATTCTCCATCTCTAAATTTCTTTTACACACACTGTACAAATGCGCAAGCTCTCCCCTGAAAACTTGAATTTCAGAGACAGAAGTGTCTGGAATTTTTTTTCACAGCCTCCCACAGACGTCCTGGAACCTATCATTTTCTCTGCAGTGGAGCAATGGTGACGTATGCTCATCGCTAGTGCAGCTGAATTTTAAAAAGCTCTACGCCCACGCTCGGTACCACTACTGCAAGCATAATTATCATAAACTTTCCTTGCAGTCTGTATCAATGAACAAAGGGGGAGGGTGTAAGTAGGATTGGTAATTTCGTGTAATCAGTTGTATGAAGGGGTAAATCTTCAATGTGTGATTTTGTGTATTCCCGTACATAGGTTAATTCATCGCAGATGCACCTATTATGGTTTACCATCATATAAACTAGAACTGCATCAATCTGGCTTTACAGGGCTGATACAGATTTTTGGCTGCCTGATGATTAAGATTATTTTCCCTATATACTGTAGCAGGATGAATCCATATTTTTTATGGTTTTTAAGCCAAATTCTGAGATCTAATCCCATAGATCTCAGAATTTGGGATCCTGAGATCTTTTAACTATCTCAGAATATATTTTAATTAACTTTACTAGAACAAGTTGTTATTAGCGCTACTATTTCCTTTATATAATCTCAAACCAGTCTAGTCATTAATCTCTGACCTCCTGGGTCAACCAGGCATTTCTTTCACCCAGTTACCTCTTACTGGATTGTTTCTATGTTTTTAACCATTTTATGTAAACCTAAGAAATGGTTGTGCAGAAAAATCCATGTAGATAAGACATTTCTGAAATACTTAACAAGTGCTGTAACGTACCTAATAAAGTGGTTGGTGAGAGTACTAAAAATTGTGGATTTAAGGAGATACTTTTATCTTATTTAAATATTGTCCAAATAAATGTTTTTATTATCCGTTAATCTGCTATATGTATATTCAGAAAATTAGGTAGTTCATTGGCTTTGCATGATTTGCATGCTTTCCACCCCGGAAATAGATGCTATCGCTAGCTCTTTCCCACTTAATGTGGGTGGAAGGTGTCCTACTCTATCTCACATTCCTCCGTGTTTACATCCTTGTTTTATTCCATTTTACTTAGTTTTTCCTAGATTCTGAAGTGAGTGAATGAATTGAGGGAGAAACATTATAGTTGTGGTCGAGTTATGAGGCATAAGACAATGTTTCTTCACAGGCATCATGTTAAACACCTGTCTGTTTACTTGTCTTAGGGGAACAGCTGCGTCACGTGCCAATGCAAAGGTGTGGCTGCAGAATATCGCTACATTTTGCAAACCTCCTCTCCTTGTCAGATTTGTATTACAATTCTTGAAACGGCTCATATATTTGTTTTGCACTGTGCTACATTGTAATGTTATTGCTTTACACGTCATTCTCACAGATGCAGAAAGGTCACACTTTCTCCTCCACACATTTTACAACTGAAACACGATTCAAGGTGTTTTGCTTTTGTGGGTTTCCAAGTCATCCACAGGGGAGTGAACATGAAAAATTACAGACTTTTCAGTGCATCCTAATTGCTTATACAAAACCTCATAACCCAAACCACCTACACTCTTCAGATCCCCCCTTTTTTTTAATTGGTCACCTAAGGCTATTACATATATATGAGTAGATAGATGTATTTATTTACTTTTCTTTTCTTTTTTTTCAATACAAAGCTATGAAACAACCAAAATATGTGGAGCTATTTTTACTTTGCTGCAATTATTCAATCTTTAACACTAGATGGCATCAGCTAATATTTGTTGTACCTTTAAGAGTAAATGAAGGCAAATTTTAGAAAATATTTTTTACTATGAATAAGTTTTAGTGTCTTCCTTTACAATGTTGTTGGATGTTCCATACTACAAAGGAAATAATTGCTTAAATGTTGATGGTACTAGAGATTAGGTATTGGCAAAACATTTAACATAAATAGTCATTTAACAATGAATCCACGACAGCTGCCGCAGATTTAAATCATAATCAAAGTTCCAGGTATCAAATCTTTATTTGGACTTCTGATGGTTTGTATCAAATTAATACTGTGGTACTCATGCTGTATATGTTTTGAACGCATACTTCAAATGGATTAGGCTACCGATTGTAGTTAGCTTGCTGACTAACCGCTTGCATCTCTTTGCAGATGTGGCTTCATTTCTGGGTCAAAGTTCGGACATTTTTGACAAATTGATCTCCTCATAAGAGATTTTGTTTACCCAAGTATATAAGTGTCTCTGACTAAAGCAAAACTTTCATATTGGCAAATTAAATAAAAAAAAAACAAAACAAAATGGCTGATTAGCATTTAAGTTAAAGAATCTGGTGTCAAATGACGCTAATCACAGTTTATAAATCTGTTCGGCGAAACCAGACGCTTCGTCACCAAAGGTGTATTTCTGTGAATGAGGTCCTCTTGTCTCTCCATTTCGGCTTCCGTTTTGAATTTTTCACATTCACATGTTCACACAGTTCTGTATTTAAAGCCTGATACCAGTACCTCTGAAAAGCCACGGACAGCTTTGTTCTCATTAAATCAAGTGAGTCACTGTCACAAGCCTTGGCACTAATTTGTCTTGCATATCCATCACTGAACACTGAATAATGCGGAAGGCATGCACTGTACATGTTTTCCTGTAAACAGATAGCAAATTTACACATCACGGTGCAGTTGTTTATGTGAGAATGAACTCACCATCACCTTCAAAACAAAACAGAGCAAGTTTTACAACATTGTTTTAGCAGGAAGCTAGACAGCATTGTGCAACACACAGGGCCACCTTGATTCTCGTGTCAGCTTCCGACGTGACCATTTTTGTGAACGAGCGCACATATGTGCACGACTGTGTTCCTCAGACTGACTCATGTTCTGATTCTGACGGGGGTTAGCAGGCTTTACTCATGCGGCTTGGACCCATCATGCAATCTGCCAGACAACACCATCGTTTGTCGCTTATAGTGTCTGTGTCCCCATATAAACACTGTAGTGCAGCCTGGCTGTCATTCTGTTACGTCTGCTGTTCAGACATATCTGTTCTTCTTTCTCCTAATAATTATTCTGGAAATATCACACCACAAGAAATTTTCTAAGCTCTGACGGTAATCAATGTAGTGCTGAAACTTTTCCCTTTCAGCTTCTGAGTAACCTCATTCCAATGAATGATTTCAGTTTGGAATGAGACAAATAGATTTTGTGAATAGATTGCATTACTTTACTTGCTCTGCTAAGACTCTTTTAAAAAGTCAGCACAAGACAAACTTCCTAAAAGTGAAAAAAAGAGGCCCAAACAATGACATGATTATAATGTCATTGTTTGGCTCCGTTTCTTCTGGAATTCTGAAAAAAGTACTTTGAATATTATGTTATGAAATTATATTAATGGTATTTTTAAAGTTTATCATAATAATAGAAAGATTTGAAGATTTAAGAAGATTTCAGTCAAACCTTTAATGTAATGTAATCAGAGTAATTCTTTTTTTTAATTATTATTAAAGTTTTTATTATTTTTCAGAACATATGTATATAACCCCTCCCCTATGGCTCTATGTCTAGGCGGAAAACACGGTGGTGTTTTAGTAACGAAAATTGATCATTTTGTTTGCAATATCACAAAGAGGATAAAATAATGGCACTTTTTTGACTATTTTGTTGGAAAGAATGGTGAAAGGTCATTAAAAAAACCTGTGCTTCTAAAAAATTTAAATCTTTTTTTTTTTTTTTTGCAATGACATATGAGATAAATGACCCATAAGCACAATATAATCAAGGCCGACATATTGACAGATTTGTAGAAAATCAGAAAAGTGAAACCAATTTTTCCTAAAGATTTTTCCCCAGCAGTCTTCAGGATTGGCTTACAAAAAAGATGCCTTATGCTCTCGAGCAAAGGAAAACAGAGTGCAGAATGCACAGGTGAAGCTATGTTAGAAAACCCTGGACATACTCAATCCGGACCATCTCTGGACACAACAGGACCACGGCAATAAAAACTCCATAACTGTGGATTAACTGTAATCCTCTCTGCGATTCTTGCTGCTAGCTAACACCTGTATTACGAATTACAAGAGCGAAGCGACTTAGAGTGAGCCGCATCACATGACCTCTTTGACTCACTTTGTTAGACGCTCCAGTAACTGCTCTAGCTTCTGCTGGAAACCGCTACCACAGTATAATGCATATATGACAAAACGTTTTGGGTGTTTTTTAGTCTATCAAACTGAACAAAATCAACAAAGGACAAACATGCTGGAGATGACTGATTTGCAGGAAATTATATCTACAGTAGCAGTCAGTGGCAAAAATGTCAAAACCCAGTTGGAAAGGATCAGTAGAATTGCTAAATTATGATTAGTTTTTGAAGGTCATAAATTGACTATGCTGCTCTGCATTAGAAGTCAGAGGCGAAATTGACACCTCTCAGTCTAGTGGAGTGGAAAGGACATTTTGCTCCATGATGACATCCAATTTATTCACTACCTCTACTTTCTAGTCTCAGGTAAAATCTGCACAAGCGAACTGTCAGATTAGAAAGCTGAAAATATCCTACTCAAGAAGAATGTTCTGTGGTTTGGCATGTTTGTGAACAATAGCTGGAGAATTCCTGAAATGGTTTTGTTTTCATTCTGACTTTACTGAAGAGAACCTCATGTAGCTGCCTACAAGGATCTTTCAGGTAGCTTTATTAAGCAGCATTGAAGAAAATTCAATTTTAAATGATATGCTTAAAAAGGTACGTGCAGCTATTGAGCTGCAACTTTTAATTAAAGCCATGGTTTTCCTACTGTGTTAAAAGTACCACTGGCTCTTTGGGCTACCTGTAGTAATACAACAATTTTGATATACACTGTATGTTTTAAGGTAAATACAAACATACTAACTATGCTGTAGTAAGGGACACTGAACGAGAACAAGTGCTGGTGGCTTCTTATGTACTCCATTAATGCTGAAATTAAAATTTGGATTTTTCAATTAAATCAAACTGAATCTGTAGGATTTGCAGTGACTTGCTAACATCTGTTTGCAATGGTTGACAATATTAATAAGAAGCAGTCTAATCTGTAAAGTAGCAATACATAATGCAGATGCTTAACATTTGATTTGAAGGTGTTAAAACCTTTCTGTTTGGCCCACCTTGTAGCACAAGTCCAAAAATGTATCATTATTGCCTTACTGTAGCGAAAGGGAGTTCAGCAAATTGCTGGCTGGAGAACTTCAGTAGATAAAAGATCCTTTGGGTTATACTGAAATAAACTGGGTAAACCCGTTGGTTTTGGTCTGCCAAATGTGGGAGAATAAAGCCTCTTATTTCTATCAAATTAAGTGCTGTCCATTTTTATTATTACTTTGTAATGTTTTATCTTTTTTTTGACTTTTATTCTTTTGCTTTCTTGTGTTTCTCCCAAGAAATGTAAAATCTTTAAAAAATGTATCAAGTTAAAGTTTTCTCAGACATCTCAGGCCACAAGGCAACAATAGTCTCAGTTAATTAAAAAGGCAAAATAGAAACCTCCCACTTTTCAGCTCAGATTTCTCAAGGAAGATGTTTTGTTCTGTTTTTTAACTTCAAATTTGCAAATTTTATCTAAGTAAAAATGGAATATATAAACACAACTTTTCAATAATGTGTGCAGTATCAATAAATAGGAAACTACCTTTATCATAACACCTTTATTCCAGTCAATTCCCAGGGCAGAGTTATATACATAACACATAGACTGAAAAGTCCATATGTTGTTGCATTACTTCACTGTAAAAAGACTATAAAAGGCAGTACCACAATAATGAACCAGATAAGTAGTTATTTTAAATTAGATATAGAAACATTTTTACATTATGGAGGATTGTGTGGGTATTTCTGGTGGAATCGTAGGGTGTCCTAGTAAACTTATACCTAATTGATAACTCTTATGTAAACTGATTTCTTATCCCCCTGGATTATTAAATCCGTTCCGTAAATGACCACAGAGGGGCAGTATTCCAGCTCTGTCCATTCAGTAATTACAGCAGTTGCCTGTGTGTTGAAACTGGCTTTATCATTCTGCAATTGTCTTTGTAACCCACAGCTTCGTGCATACTAAATGAAGCAACACGCTATTATGAAATTAAGGTCAGAAATTAAAATGTTGGATAATTCCATTGCCACTCTATTTAGGTAGCTCTGTCTTCAAACCTTTTAATTAAATATGGTGAATTAAAATCATGTTATGTTGCAATGCACAGAGCATAATTTATATGATGCCCACAGCAGCATTTCCTGCACAGTTACTGTCAGTGCTTTAAAAAGAATAATTTCCTCACCATAAATAGCTGTCATCCAATCTTGGAATTAAGCTTAAGCTCTCCCACTGAGTATAGGCTGCAGTCAGAGACACCTGAAGCCTGCTCTGTGGTTTATGGTTAGTCCATGTTACCAACACAGGTTTTCAAAGATGCAGAAGTAAATCCTGTTAAAATTATTGCAATTTGGTGTGCAAACCCTAAGCGTTATGTGTATATTAGTATTTATTTATATATATCATGTATAGCTGGTAAAACACACATGCAGAAATGTGCAAAGTATATCACGGTTTGTTATACTTTATTCTCTATCTTTCCACTAGACATGAACATGAATCCCTCTTTTGTTGTGTTTTGCCAGTGACCAGAAGAACACAAAGTGTCTATCCATGTATGTTTATTGTGGAGTATTGTCTGACTACACCAACTCATGAGTCGCTTGCTCTCATGCTTAGTTTTATCTCCAGGGTTTCTGCCAGCTCTGGAGAAAGAAGGAGGGTGTGTTCAATGCTCCTGGGATCCACTCCTTGTTTTCCATGTGTCCTAGGGGTTGGAAGGCAGCTGAAAGTTCAAACACAGACACACTCCCTCATGCTCTACATGGCAAGAACTCAGAGATTAAGGGGTTTGTCTGAACCAACTGCAAGCAGTTCTCGCGGTTCGTAAACTTGCCAAACAAAGACGGATGAAGAACAAAGGGGGATGAGTCAAGTTTCTTTTTTATCTGCTCCAAATATGTCTTGCTTAAAGAACTTGTTTTTCTTTTGGGCAATCCTTTACGCTGGACAGGTACCGGCGCTGGAGAGTGAAAAATCCTTTGGGAGTCTGCTTAGTAAAGGAGCCAGAGGATGCAGGTGGCAGTGAGGCATTGCACTAACTTGTTTGAAGTTTTTTTTTTCCATGTCAGAGGTGAAGGATTATGCCTGGCATAGGAATTTAGGCTTCAATGAAGGACTTTATGAACCGACTTTCAGCTCCCAGGCAGAATGGCCAGCCTTTCATGCTTATTTTAGTGTGTGAATGAAGAAATATGCGTGGATCTGTTTGATTCAAGGGTGATGCTATTCCTTAGCAGTGGAACTGTGGATGTGACCCCAAGGAGTGCCACTGAAAGTCAACAGCAAGAGGGGATAACTTTTTACCATCTCTCAATTACCCTGAAAAAAACACAGAGAGATGCAGCATCTTCTGAGCCCAACATGGGGTGGGTCACTAACAACTTGGTGGAGGATACCCACCTAAAGGGAGAGCTAATGAATCTTGTGCCAATGGAGAACAGCCCGAGACCGGGCAGAGCACGACAGAAACTCAGCACCTGGCCCTCCCTGAGTGGCACAAGCAGACATGGAAGTTCCAAAGAGGAGGTAATTGTGGAGGAGGAGGTGGAGAGAAAAATGAAGACAGACAGGTTTTTGAAACAACCCTCCAAGAACTCAAAATGCAATAGAGACATGGTAGAGTTAACAGCTCAGGCGGATACCCAGAAGCAACATATTCAGAGTTCACCGCCATGCTCTGTCACCCTACGTGTTGAAAGGCTGGTCCACGGGTCTCATGCCACCATTGAAGATCACAGATCTTTACCGCGGGCCGTGTTACGGAGGCCGAAACAGAATGAAGCCTTTCTCAGCAGGAGAACGATGAGTATGTATGGCAACCCAGTTCAGCAGCAAAGAGATTCTCACCTGGATCAAGAAAATTTGCTTGGGAGGCCAAGGAGTGTTTGCATTTTGGCAGGCCAGGGCCCAGTTCTGTCAGAACAGCAGCCCCATGACCTCTGCAAAGGGGAAGGAGTTTTGCAAAATAACGAGCAGCACAAGAGCAGGAAGTCTGAACTGTGGGTAGTAGATGGCCTTAACTCTGTGTTGGCTCAAAGGACATCAGGATCTGCAGATGTTCCTCTCCGGTCCCGACTAAGGACCTGGAAACCCAGGCCTGTTAGCATGACGGTACTGGAACTACGAAAGAAAGGCTCTGATGATTATATTGACAGCCAAATGAACTGTAGCCGCACAGGCAATGATGGAGGAGGATTTTTTAAAGGTGGCTTTCGTTGGAAACTGTTTGGGAAAACATCTCAAGATAGGAATAAAGACATGGACAAGGATACAACATCTTTCATAAAATCCAACAAATCTGATACTTCCAAAACTACACTGACCTCTCTAAAACGGAGCTTCAGTTTGCGAATCAGGAGGAATCGGCCGCGTGAGAAAGTCAATCTTGGGTTTGAGGGGGAGTCAAGGGAGTACTCTCAAATTAATAGTTCTGGAGAGGAGACAACAATGCATCCACGGCCATTCTCGTATCTCACAGGAAAAATGCTCCCAGCTTCATGTGAACCCACAGACGATGGGGGCATGGAGTACATTCAGTACCACAGCAGGGGGAAAACCAAGGTAATGGAGGTACCCCTGTGTCCTACAAAATTATCTTCCAAACCAGTGCAGGAAGAACAAAGCTTATGGCAGCTCATAGCCAGACATTTCAGGAGGAAAGAGCAGCCGAAATGTGAATCCCAGCAGCCGAATAACAAAGACAATGGCCGGTTTCCCCAGCCTGGGAATAATAAGGCACAGCCAATCACCATAGAGACTCTGGCAGGCACAGACTACCACAAAGGTCAAGGTAAGTCCTGCAAGAGTGTGGACATTCTTTTATTGCTCCACTCTCCATTCATAGACCATCATTCACTCCAAAGAAAGTTACAGCTTGCAGAATTGCAGAAGGGTACTTCCCCTCTCCATTTTCCCCCAATGTGGACAAGCAAATGAGAAACATGTGGGGAATTGTAAGTTTGGATGGGGTTCAAAAATGTCTGCGGAGAGTCCTCTAAAAGTTCTATTTTGGGTGCTTCATCTTTCCATTGTTTTTCATGAGTAGCCCTCCTCTTTGTACGCTGTTTCATAGCTATTACATATTGCTTATAGAAGTTTTTTTATTCTTGAGTAAATAGGTAGAAAAGTAAAATAAAATCAATCCAGAATACAACGTAGCTTGCTTAAGAGTGAGGCAGCAGGGCTGTGTACCGCATTATCTCTTGATAACACTCTGTCGGAAATGCAGCTTAAAGCAGTCACATTAAAGCAGTCAGTAGCAGTAATGAGGATGCATTTGGCAGTCTTGCAGAGCTATATTAGGAGGGCTTACATGCAATAATGATGGGGAGTGGAGAAAACGACTTAAGCACAGTGTTTAAAGGTTAACTCTGACAGTGGAGTGTGTTTGTCCAGTGGTCTGAAAGAGCAGCCAGAAAAGAGGCAAATGTTTGTAACATTCTGTATTAATGGCTTCAGTTTAAGATTTGTTGCTTTCTGTACATAAACTCCTACTTTCAACCTTTCTCTGGAGACAAAATTAGACTGATGACCAATGAACTTCCTTGACGTGAGGTTTCATATATCCGATGTTAACCCACTTATTATGTGAAAAACTGAAGCTATATATTTAGGTTTTACAAAGTACTTAAAGTGCCCTGTTGAACTCCTTTGTTTGTTTTCTCCCATGAAATGTTACCATGGATACCTACACATTTGTGGTGGATTGACAATCAGTGTTTGACCATTTATTCCACCACAGCCTCAGTCAGGCATCAGGAATGTAGGTGCGCCGATCAACCTGAGCAAAGCTGAGTGTTCAATGCCCGGGGCGGGACTCGGCGCCTGTCGCTACCTGCCTAAGTGCTTGTTCTTAAATTAAATCCAGAAAGCTGAACCCCTGTTTGACTAAAACTAAACACATACACACAGTGAGGTTTTGGGGGAAGGGACTTTAGGTGAGTGTGGAGCTGTCTCCACCCCCCCCATTTGTGGATGAACAAAGCAACTCCGTCATACCTGCGTACCAAGCAGTGATCAGTGGACCATGCACTGAGACAAGGGGCTCCACGGGGTTCTTCGAGTGGTTGACACAATCTGCAGTTCACATATCTATTTAAGGTTGGAATATATAAAGCAACACCCTACCAGGAGTTGTGATAGAGATTTGTTCAAACGCATGCTGACTTTTGAACACTTTGAAGAAAATTCCCCTTGACTTTGTGTAGATCCATGTATGCTTTTCTTGAATCTCACATAAAAGTTATACATGAGGATGGAATTCCCTCTGCTGTCTCATTTTATATCACTCCCTGTAAATTTCTGCCAACAGTAATTCCTGTTTTAACGTCATCTTGCTTTTTGATTCTGTCTGCCTGCTCCCAAGTCTGCAAATTAAAAAAAAAGAAGAAATAATTCCACAGTGGGTAGTTATGTTCTGAACATAAACTCTAACACAGTGAAAATGCTGCATTGCTGTAGGGGCTATAGAGTAAGTGAAATGTTGAAATATCACATGTAAAATATGCAAAGCGAAGAAATCTGCCAAGTGGCTGTAACTTGTCTTTCAGCGTCTGTCCCTGCAAATCTCAGCTAGAGTACATTTTGTTCTTTGTAACTTTTATTTGCTAGGATACCTGGATGCTTCTGTTCTGAAACTTCTTCCTGAAACAGTTTCAGGAAGAAGTTTGAGATCTATTTAACACTTAGGCTTCCATTTTCATTCAAAAGTCTTCTTCAATATTTTCACATTTTGTCATGTTATAATCATAAACCTCAATCTATTGTTTTGTGCTTTTATAGACTAGTAAAGTAGTGGATCATTGTAAAGTGGGAGCAAAAGAATGCAGTTTTGATATTTTAAGCAAATAATTCAATATTACTTGTGGGGGGGGGGTATTCTGCCAGCCTGAGTCAGTACTTTGTAGAACCATCTTTTCCTGCATTTAGAGTTGCAATGTTTCTGGGGTATGTCTCAGCTTTGCATTAGAGCAATATGTGGTTTTTGTTTTCCCTTTCTTTTTTTCAAACTATAGCTCAAACTCAATCAGATTACAGACTTTTTATGAACACCATCTCAAGTAATCATACGTATTTTAAGTTAAATTTGGGTCTGGACATAGGCTGACTATGTTTATCTAAACCATTCTATTGTTGATTTGGCTGCAGCTTTAGGGTTGTTTCAAGCCTGTACCTCAATTCAGGTATTTTACAGCCTTCAACAGGGTTTCTTGCAATATTTTCTCTCAATAAATCTTCCTCACCTGCTGAACAAAAACATCCCCACAGCTTAATACTTCCATCACCATATCTTACCCTGAGGATGACATTTTCAGTAGGAAATATATATTGTTTTGCATGCAGGCCAAAATGTTAAATGTATGCCTCCTCTGACCCAAACACCTTCTTCTATGTGTTTGCTGTGTCCCCTTGAGGCAAGCTGCATGGTTCTCACTCCAACCTGTCCATGTTTTGGATGGCTTGCTGTTATGTTATGTTTCCTTTATTGTGAATTGGTGTAATATAAATAAACTGAACTCAACTGAATTGATGTTAGATTGAACATAGTTGTGCGAGATGTTGAAAGCTGAGGATATTGTTTTTAGATACATCACAGCTGCTTAAAAACTTTCTTCTTGATTTGTTTGGCGAGTTGGGGAGGCAATTCAGCCACTGACTCACTTGTGCTGCATTTAAAATATACATAACTCACTCTTTGGTGTACTGGTATTGACTACTCTTGCCAGCCAAATAAAATCAAAATGAAATACATTGCAGTTTGTGGTTACACGATGAAAGAAAAATCTGAGTATGAAGACTTTTGTGAGGTACTGTATATGTGTAAGGTTTTGAATAATTTCATATTCATTTTGGATTAATAGTAGTTGGCTTTCTTGCACTGATTGCTGCTTGTAGCATCTGATGAATTTTCAGATTAACAATAAAACCTGAGACAGCTGTTCCAAGATTATGGCTAAAAATGCAACTTTTGCAAATATTATGTTAATGTTATCTGAAATGGAATAGTCTGTGTGTTTTCAGAGAACTGACTGATCCGTGTCTGCAAAGTGCTTGATGAGCTTTAAGTGGAGTAGGTTCTTCAGACTCCTCTAGACTGGCCGTGCATAATTGTGTTTGCTACTTATCTGTCCCCTTTGAGAGAAATTACAGGTTGAGTTTTGGGAATGCATCCCAGGAGATGAGAGCATTCCTTGGTTATTTTGTTAGTGGATGTGTATTTTTGAAAAACAGCACTGAGAAGAAAGATGCTACAGGCCAATTTTGGACAGGACACCATGATGAAAGAAGCCAGACGGAGAAACTTGGTCGTGAGGTTGGCAAGCGATTGAAGTAGTTTGCATGATGAATTCTCAGCCTGTAATTTCTGATGGTGGAATGGTCTGGATGGAAAGTCAGTGTGTAAGTGTAGACCTCAGAGCTGTTCTCTCTCATTCCAAAACCCACTTATGTCCCACAGTATAAATATATACACACACACGCACATGCACACTCATAACAAGCATTTGCACAAATTTGCTGCTAAATTATCTACCCTTGTGAAAGTGGAAAAAAAAATTAGGGCAGCTGTGGTTCAGAGTCCTAAGACTTGGAGGACAGCTCATGTTAGTCGGCAGCATAGTTTTCCTGAGAGAAAGACAAAGAAACCGGTGTCCTCTGTTGGCATCAGAAATTATGGGGCTCTCTGTTTCCCTTGGCATTCTGGGACACAGCAATGTGGGGATGATCATATTTAAAGGATGATGTAACAAAGAACACAAGGATTCAATTAGGTCTCTTTCTTTTAGTGGGGGACCGTAGTAATTGTACTGTATCTCTCCTCAATGATAGAGCTATCTGCTGAGGAAGAGTATCTGGTGAATTCTTGAGAGATTTTTAAGGTAGAGAAGAAATACATAATCTACTGTTTTTCACTTGGTAAAGGTACATTGTTTTTCCAGTGTTTTCATTGGGTTTCTATGTAGACCAGGGCAAAATGTGTTGTATATACAGATGTATAGGTGATGGATATTAACTCCAAATATAGCTGCAGGAGATTTTAGGTACATCTCTATCTGCTTAATAGCTAGGGGCCAATATTTTTTGCTATTTTTTTTTGAGGGGGGGAGGGGGGGAGATAGTTCAAACACAATAAAAATAACTGGAGAACATGTGGAAACATCAATTTTCAATTTGCATTTTGATCACTTTACATAAATACCCAACTATATATTTATAGTCATTATCCTGTTAGAATGTGAGCCTCTGTCCCAATCTGTAATAATATGCAGCTATTTCTGTTTACATTAGCTTTGCACATTTTCCCTGTCCCTGCTGAAAAAAATCATCCTCTTTCATGATACCTATATACAGTACATATAACAGATGTGTAGTGATATTTTTTTTTTCTGCCACTAAGCATTTTGCATGTAATCCAAAAAGTTAAATTTTTGTCTCATCTTCTAGAAGTTTGTATCCTCAAACTGGCTTGTGATCAACTGCAAACATGACTTGTAATGTATTTTTTTCCAACAATGGCTTTTGTTTTGAAATTTCTCTATAAAGGCATGATTTGTGGAGTCATTACTAATACTCCTGTCAACATATCTTTAATTCAGTTCTTGCCCAGCCTGGATTATTGATCGAACAGTGCTCTGTGGGACATTTTAAAACATAACTTTGCTTTAAACACATCTTTCTCCCTGACCTCTGTGGTTTGTTTCTTTGTCTTCACACTGCTTGTTCACCAATATTCTCTGGCAAACACACATAGTTGAGCATTCAGCTAAAAGTATAGTGACATTATACACATATATAGAAAAATATTAATTATATTTTTATTTATTAAGTGTCCTCTAATAGCAATTGCTTTACCTGGTCTTTCTTAGTTATTATGGTAAATGGAACTGAATACATATGCATGTCACTCTTTTCATGGTTCTATTTGGGAAAATGTTTTGAAAACTACTTCACAATATTGCAAACTCTGTATTGGTCAGTAAAACACATTGCAGTTGTTGGTTGACGAAATGGGAAAATGTTCAAATGCTGCTTCAAAAAAACTGAGCACACTACAATGTGTCCAGTCGCTGCTTGTTTAACTCAAAGGAAATAGGAAACAACAGAAAATGTTAGAAAACAAGGGGATAGCTTTATCGGATCAGTCTGCTGTAACCTACTTTGAGCTGCCTGCTCCTCAGCAGACTTCGTTCATGTTACTACATGTCAAAGCCACACTGTGAGGGCTTAGCGGGAGGTGTGCTGTTTAAAGACTAGCCTGCCTTGCACAATGGTTAGTGAAAAGCCCTCTCCCATAACAAGTGAGACATCTAAAAGCAGTGTGAGGCTAAACGGAGGTCAGGAATCAGTAAACATTTTAGCAGGGGATAATTGTAGTAGATAAAACAATTGCTGGTTCCAGTCTGTTTGGCTTATGAATCATTCATACATATGTCATGCATTGTGCAAAGAAAATTAAGAGGTTCCTTGTAACAGCAGGGCCTATCATATAGTTTATTTCATCAGTCCTCAGTCTAAAGTCATCTCACCTGAGGCACAAAAGGAAATCACTGTTGCTGCAACAAAGTATTACAGTAATGATGGTGGATGAGTACTTTAATTGTTATGGTTGAGACATGTGTAAAAGACAGGAGGTGGTCAAATTCTGTTGCCTTGGAGACGTAGTGTCTGGGTTCCTGTATTGGAGACTGCAGCTTCCCTGGGTTGGTCCAGATTGTGAGAACACCATGATCCAAACTAGGAGGGCCTTTGTTCTATCTGTTATTATGACACATAGTTCCTCTCTGTGGGAAACAGGCTCAGCTTGTGGAGTTGTCATTTGTGTTTTTAGTGCTGTTAGTTTCCATTGTTCTTTATGGTAATCCTCCCTTCTGTCCATTTTCAAAAATCTATCATCTAGTTTCCAAATGTCACTGTTAAACCAAACAGGTTCGGTCAAGCCTGATAATTGGCACATTTAATCATTATCAAAAAAGGGTATTTAGGCTTAGTTTGTGTATTGCGCAAACCATGATTTCTGTTTTGTCAGGTTACTTTTTTGTTTAACGTGAATCGGCCTGAATAAGAAGTGTGGTATGAGCATGCTACGAGTTGCTGTTCTTATCATCACTCTGAAACTATTTAGTTTTATTTTGTCAAAATTGCAATGCTTTTTTGATCTAAGATTAAGACCTAAAGATATTGTCAGAAAGTACCTTAAATTTCTAGGTTGTGGCTTTAAAACATGGTTGGGTCCTTTGTACTCTGTCAAAAACAGTGATAACTATATTAGTATCTCAGTATTTTGAATTGCTATTGATGCTATGTATGTTTCTGCTGCTTTTAAAATGACTCAATAAATAGCAGACATTGATAATCAGTCTTAAAAATGTTCCATTTCAACAGCAAAACAATTTAATAGAAGAGGTGACCAGTGCATTAGATAAAAAGAAATCTGCTGTTGGGGTATTTATTGACTTAAAAAAACCATTTGAGACAATTGATCATGAAATACTCATTAAGAAATTGGAGCGCTATGGTCTAAGAGGAGTAGTTTTACAATGGATGAAGAGTTATCTCAGCAACAGGCAACAATT